>JAMXBB010000002.1:12933130-13162780 GCA_024138015.1 Lumnitzera littorea
TACAATGTATTAGAGAGGGAATCATTGTAGAACATTGTGCCATAAGGCACGTATCATCTAGATATTGGCTGGCTAAAGTAAGGTACACTTGGCTACTCTTGTGGAGTTAGAGTTGGAGGTAGCTCAATTAGCTTAGCGTCCATAAGAAATGGTTCGGAACTGGTCGAGGCAAGACTAAATGAATTGGCTAACCTAATCTTAGTTAAGTTGGAACTCAAACACTAGGCCCTGTTTGGGGCCTTGGCTGGTTAAATGGCTCATTTGCTAAGCTTTAGTAGAAGTTTGGTGCTTATCAACTTGAGAACTATTCCTATCATGATTATAGCTCGGCAATCAGGTTAGATGAAGTGGAGCACACCTTAGTCAACACTAGAATCTTCATCCTTGAAGAGTTCTCAAGCCAATACATGCTGGGCAAGTCTTTGTAATCCTCTAGCTTAGCTTCTGGTAATAAGTCCATAGAGTTGATTCCTATCATTTTCTTGAGGGTTGTTTCGCTCAAAAGGTTAAAGGGAGATAGTGCGTCAAGCTGTTCGCAAAGGCCAACTTGATCCTCTTCCCCAGGGATCCCAGATGAGGGAACCCTAGGAGAGTCGTCGGCTCATAATTCCTTCGATCTCGCGATAAGCTATGATGTGATCCGACAAAATACTTTTTTTGTTTACATAACGAATTGATGTGGTATATTCATATCATAAGACAAAGCGGATTCGGAATTGACTTTCATTCCAAGGGATAATCGAAGAATTGTTTAGATCGAGGGTTCATACACTTCTCTAACCGTATCCATTGTTAGAATTTTTTTCTCGGATAAATCATGAATCTAATAGTAAGTCACATAAATTTAGCAGTGCCTTACTTTATTTTTGATTTGTAAACAAGCCAAAGTTTGAGTTTCAAAGATAAAGTATCTTGGAACAAGGAAATACCCTTTTTTCAATTGTCTCGGCAACTCGATGGAGAATGAAGAATTGAAATATATTCGTTGGCTTCAAATCTGTAAGGTCTTTTCTGGTTAGCTCCTCCTTTATTCGTGCTTCAGCTTCATCCAGATGGTGAGGGATCGGGTTGGATATGTTGAAGGTAGAAGAGTCACCATAATCTTTGGGTAGTTTAATCTAGTGTAAGCCCCAAAGTTAAGCTAATCGACCGTAGGATTGAATTTAGAACCCAAGGTTTAGAGCGATCGGTTAAAAGATCCGATCAAACCCAAATTATAAACTATTGAGAGAAATATTAGTAAAAATGACCCCGTAAACGTGAATTTAAGAAAATAAGTAATAAAATAGGAGACTATAAAATTTTCAAATTTTAAGCATAATAATTGCTAATTACCGAAAAGGCAAAAAGTGTAACTTACTGACTAACAAATTACTAGAGATAGATTATATGTATACTAAAAATAATAGAATGACCTAAATAATATTTAAGAATATTTATTTGTACTATATATGAATTTACATGTAAGTATAAATACGCGTAATTACTTAAAATACCCGAAATCTGCTAAAATAATACTAAATGCTTAAAGAAAATTCATAATTAATTAAGGAAAAATCAAGAAAAATCAGGAAAAAATAATGAATCATCCAGAATTGGGTCGTGACAGCTGGGAAAAATAAGAAAAAATTCGGCCAATTAAATTAAGACAACATAAAAGCCAAAAAATAAGGGATAAGGCAATTGTCTTGTCCCATTTAATGCACAATAAATCCCCTAAAGCCCTATAAATAGCAGGAAAAATTCAGAAGCTCATTTGGACAGTTACAAATCAGAGAAAATTTGGGAGAGGCAAAAATTGAGAGAAAAATTCGAGTTAGAAAAAAAAATAAGAAAAACTGTGTAGTTAGGGCTTTTAAAAGGAACCCCCACTAGATGAGCAGCTAGAAGTGGACGGCCACCACCACCACCACCACCACCACACGGTGGTGGCAGCGCCCAGGCCGGCCGACAAGGCCATGGCGGCCTGCGGTGGCCGGAGCCACCCAAATCGGTGAGTCCAATTTCCAGCTCGATTCTTGTGTAATTTTGTAAAAATAGTAAATATTATTAGAAAATTATGAATTTTGTTATTCTGAGAGATTTTTGTATGTAGTTTGTAGGAAAAATATTATTTTGATGAAATTATGTCCCATAATATATGGTCCCTAAGAAATCGTACAAAACCGAACACATTTCGGTTTAGAAATAAATGACCTTAGGAGTATAGTTTTAAGCTCAAAATTTTTGTGTAGATTACTTAGATGATATAGAACAGTGCTATGAAGCCCGTTTTTAAAAATTAATTTTTGAGACTTTTAGATAATTTTTAGGCCCTAAAATGAGGCATAAAATGGGTAATTTGGAGTTAATTAGGTGATTAGGATATTAATTATTGACTTAGTGAATAAATAGATGTTTTAGGATGTTAAAATCTGATGGAGTATGATACTTGTAGCAATTAGAGTGTTAGATGTAATTATTAGGTTAATTATGTAGTAAATAAGTAATATGGAAAAATAGTATATTTTAAGATAATTTTGTGAATCAGGGTAATTAGGAGAAAAATCTGATTTAGGATGAATTTAGACATTTTGAAATGATAATTGATGTTTAGAGATGATAATTAGAGTGATAGAAATATTAGAAGTGTAATATATATATAAAAGGTAATAATACATAATAGGTAATTATTGGAAATATAATAAATAGGAAATATTATAATAAAAATTGATATTGTGATAATAATAAAAACGTACAATAAATCTGATGGGAAACTTAAATTTATGTAATTATATGAAAAATGTAAAAAATTCTCACATTAGGAGTAAATTCGATACACAAATAAGGATTTAAGTGTACCGGATGGACTAAAATACTAATTAGAGGTAATGATGGTAATTAGGAGATCGGGAAGTAATGTGATTAATTTCACATTATGGGTTGAAACGGATTTCTAGGGTTGGAATCTAAAACATTACTTAGAAATCGAACTAAAAACCTAATTTAGAAATCGATGCAAAAACCGAACCTGAACCTAACCCCAAACCTAGAATAATTGTAAAAGACTTAATACCTAGATAATTATGCATATTAAACCTTAAACAAAACCTAACAATAAGCATTATAGGATAAAATGAACTTATAATATTTATATGAAAAGCTGAAACCACGTTCGTGTTATAGGGATGATCGGCGAAGACCTGAGCAAATCGGACCTCGAGTGAGTGAGCGAGGAGTTGAGGTAAGTTGGAATTAGTACGATGCTGTATTTTGGAGGCTTAAGATTATGCTTGGTTGTGCTTGTTAGATAGTTGAATGTGTGCATATGCTTGATTATGGGTGATGCTATGATTCTGTTTGTTGTTCTGGCATATACTATATGATTTGTATGAAAGGATTGATCACCCTAAACTGGACTTAATCAAATATCCGACCAGTAATTATAATTGGACATGCATGGCAACCCGTTAGGGGAATTTAGGACTCTCCGGCCAAATATCGACCCCTTCGGAAGGGATAGCGCAGGATTGTAAAATGGTCCCTTCTTCATCCTCAGTCGAACTAAGTGACAGGAGAGGAGGTCGCGGCAGGGGTGAAGACAGTGGTTCGAAGGTAGTCACGGGAGGAGCAAGGTCTCCATTACACAAGCCTGGGTTTGGTCATGAGCTGTTGCATTAACGGCAACTCCTCAACCCGGATTAGAGCGGGCGTAATTTCTCTAATCTCACGATGGGCCGGACAACGTCGTGCGATGACATTTGCTTGCACATGCATTGCACCTAATAAGTGATTGAAAACCTTGTTGTGTGTATGGTATAGTTTTAAGTCCTCTGTCCTAACTTATTGAGCTGTGGTTGCTCACATTCCTATAGACGTCGTGCAGGTGCTGGCTAAGAAGCGGCAACAACTACTCTAAAGCTAGCAATTACTTGATCTTGGGGAGTGAGGAAAAACATGTGAAGAATAAACATATATTTTTAAGGTTTAAGCTTTTACTTTAGAACTTTTCATTTTTGAATGATGTAATAACTAGGAAATATATTACGGAGAAATATTGTAAACCTTAATTGCAATAACTGTATTATAATATATATATATCTTTCCTCACTTTCTTAGATAAAATGATTTATTTAAATTACAAACTGTTTCCTTTAAAGTGGGTTAGTCGTAGACGCCTTGTGTAGATCAGGTCTAAAATAGCGGTTGTAAGGCCAACTTCTATCTTAGGATGGTTTACACGGCGGGGGTTGTTACGACTCTGCCGCTTCGGGGCGTGACATCTAGTAGGCATTGTGATTGATCTTCTTTATTACCTTAAAGGGACTGTCAGCTCTAGGTGATATCTTATTCTTCCTAAGGTATGGAAACCTTGCTTGATTGAGGTAGATCTATACAAGGTCGCCTAGGCTGAAAGACACAGCTCGATGGCCACAATTACCAACCTTTTGTTGTTGTTTGTTGAACTTAGCCATTTTTTGGCTATATGATGATGTAGTTCTTGTAGGTCTCGGACTCAGCTAATTCTAATCTGGCTCTCTTTGAGGGTTGTAGGGGTATCGAACATGTTAAGTGGGATGGTTAGTTTGAGGCCATAGACTACCTCAAAGGAGGTCCTGCTAGTATTACTGTAGATAGTTTGGTTGTAGGCGAACTCTACAGTTGGTAAACATAAGTCCTAATCTTTTAAGTTATTTCCTAAAACAGCTCGAAGTAGGATACTTAATGTCCTATTTACCACTTTAATTTGCCTATGTATCTGGGGGGACTACTCAAACTAAATATAAGTTTAGTGCAAAGTCTTCTTTATAAGTTCCTCTAAAAGTAGCTCAAGAACTTGCTATCTCGATTTGAAACAATGGACTTTGAAACTCCATGTAGGCGAATGATTTCCTACAAAAATAAAGTATGCTATTTTACTGAATTGATCTACAACTTTAAGGATTAGGTCTTTTCCTTTGTATGTTTAGGGCAACCTTAAAACAAAGTCCATACTGAAGTTGACTTAAAGTAAGGTCGGCATAGATAGAGGCATGTACTTTCCTTATGGTTCTTTCCTTCCCTTTGTCCTCTTATATACGTTACAACTTCCAACGACCTTATGGACATCCTTAGCTAAACCAGGTAAGTATAAGTTCTCCTTCAACAGGTCGGCAATATGGTTTCACCAAAATGCTTAAATAAGCTACTACTATGAGCTTCCTCAACCAATAGCTCATGTATGGAATAGTTTGGTATACACAACTTCTTTTCCTTGAATAGGTATCCATCTTTCAGATAATATTCTCTAACTGTAATTCCATTTTGATACCTTTCAATGATAAGATCAAAATGAGGATACTTGGCATATTACTCAGCAATAAGGACAAATCTTAACAACTTAACTTGTAGGGTGGTTAGTAAGATATGTTGACGTGAAAGAGCGTTAGTGGCTAGTGTCACACCCCGAAGTGGTAGAGTTGTAACAGCCCCGCCGTGTAAACCATCCTAAAATAGAAATTGGCCTTACAACCGCTATCTTAGACTTGATCTATACAAGGCGTCCACGACTAACCCGCTTTGAAGTAAACAGTTTGTAATTTAAATAAATCATTTATCTAAGAAAGTGAGGAAATATATATTCACTATAATTCAATTATTACAATTAAAGTTTACAATATTTTTCCGTAATATATTTCCTAGTTATTACATTATTAAAAAGTTCTAAAGTAAAAGCTTAGACCTTAAAAATATATGTTTGTTCTTCAAATGTTTTTCCTCACTCCCCAAGATCCAGCAGTTGCTAGCTTCGGAGTAGTTATATGCCGCTTCTTAGCCAGCACCTGCACGATGTCTATAGGGATGTGAGCAACCACAGCTCAGTAAGTTAGGATGGAGAACTTAAAACTATACTAAAAACACAACAAGTTTTTCAATCAACTTATTAGATGCAATGCATGTGTAAGCAAATACCATCGCACGATGTTGTCCGGCTCGTCGTGAGATTAGAGAAATTATGCCCGCTCTAATCTGGGTTGAGGAGTTGCCGTTAATGCAATAGCTCACGACCAAACCCAAGCTTGTGCAATGGAGACCTCGCTTCTCCCGAGACTACCTTCGAACCATTGACTTCACCCTCGCCGCGACCTCCTCTCCTGTCACTTAGTTCGACTGAGGATGAAGAAGGGACCATTATGAAATTCTGCGCTATCCTTTTCGAAGGGGTCGGTATTTGGCTGGAGAGTCTAAGTTTCCCTAATGGGTTGCCATGCATATCCAGTTATGATTATTGGTCGTATATTTGATTAGGTCCAGTTTAGGGTGATCAATCATTTCATACAAACCATACAATACAAGCCAGGTCAACAAATAGAATCATAGCATCACTCATAATCAAGCACATGCACACATCCAACTATCTAACAAGCACAACCAAGCATAATCTTAAGCCTCCAAAATACAATATCGTATTAATCCCAACTTACCTCGACTCCTCACTCACTCATTCGAGGTCCGACTTGCTCAGGCCATCGCCGATCATTCCTATAACACAAATGTGGTTTCAGTTTTTCATATAACTATTATAGGTTCGTTTTATCCTATAACGCTTATTGTTATGTTTGGTTTAGGGTTTAATATGCCTAATTATCTAGGTCTTAAGTCTTTTACAATTATTCTAGGTTTAGGGTTAGGTTCGGGTTCGGTTTCCGCATCGATTTCTAAATTAGGTTCTAGTTCGATTTCTAAGTATTATTTTATACTCGAATCCTAGAAATTCGTTTCAACTTATGATGTGAAATTAATCACATTACTTCCCAATCTCCTAAATACCATCATTACCTCTAATTAGTATTTTATTTTATTCGGTACACTTAAATTCTTATTAGTGTATCGAATTTACTCCTAATGTGAGAAATTTTTACATTTTTCATCTAATTACATCAATTCAAGTTTCCTATCAACTTTATTGTACATTTTTATTATTATCATAATATAAATTTTTATTATAATATTTTCTATTTGTTATATTTCCACTAATTATGTATTATGTATTATTACCTATTATGTATATAAGACACTTATAATATTTCTATCACTTTAATTATCATCTCTAACCATCAATTATCATTTCAAAATGTTTAAATTCATCCTAAATCAGATTTTACTCCTAATTTCCCTAATTTACAAAATTAACTTACAATGTACTATTTTTCCATATTATTTATTTACTACATAATTAACTTAATAATTACATCTAATACTCTAAATACTACAAGTATCATACTCCATCAGATTCCAACATCCTAAAACATGTACTTATCCACTAAATCAGTAATTAACCATCTAATTACTTTATTAACCCTAAATTACCCATTTTATGCCTTATTTTAAGGCCTAAAAATTATCTAAAAATTTTGAAAATTAATTTTTGAAAATGGGCTTCATAGCACTGTTCTATATCATCTAAGTAATCTACACAAAAATTTTGGGCTCGAAACTACACTCCTAAGGTCATTTATTTCTAAATCGAAATATGTTCGGTTTTGCACAATTTCTTAAGGATCATATATTACGAGATATATTTTTATCAAAATAATATTTTTTCCTAAAAACTACATACAAAAATATTTCAGAATAAAAAAATTCATAATTTTATAAGAATATTTGCTATTTTTAACAAAATTACATAAAATCGGGCTGGAAATCGGACTCACCGATCTGGGTGGCTCCGGCCACCGCCGGCTGCCGTGGCCTTGTCGGCCGGTCTGGGTGGTGGTGGCCGTCCACTTCCAGCTACTCGTCTGGTGTGGGTTCCCTTTAAAGGCTCTAATTGCATAGTTTTTTCTAACCTAAATTTTTCTCTTAATTTTCGCCTCTCTCTATTTTTCTGACTTTCCAAACTGCCCAAATGAGCTTTATGATTTTTCTTACTATTTATAGAGCTTTAGGAAATTTATTGTGCATTAAATTGGACAAGACAATTGCCTTATTCCTTAATTTTTAGCTTTTATGTTGTCTTAATTTAATTGGCTGAATTTTTTCTTATTTTTCCTAGCTGCTACAACCCAATTCTGGATCATTCCTAATTTTTCTTGATTTTTCCTTAATTAATTATGAATTTTCTTTAAGTATTTAGTATTATTTTAGCATATTTCACGTATTTTAAATAATTACGTGTATTTATACCTACATGTAAATTCATATATAGTACAAATAAATATTCTTAAATATTATTTAGGTCATTATTTTTAATATACATATAATTTATCTCTAGCGATTTATTAGTTATTAGATTATACTTTTCACCTTTTTAGTAATTACTAATTATTATGCTTAAAATTTGAAAATTTTATAGTCTTCTATTTTATTACTTATTTTTTTAAATTCAAGTTTATGAGGTCATTTTTACTAATATTTCTAGTTTTATTTTATAATTTAGTTTTAATCGAGTCTTTCAACTGATTAAAATCTCGAATGATTAGTTGTGGGGCTTACAGCTAGTATTACCTTTCTTATACTTGATCACATATGAAAAACCTTCCATAAACTCCAACTACTTCACTTATCTCTTTGAAATTTTGTTCTGACTCCTAACGTGCTTCAAGGACTCATATAGATCATAAACTTTCAAGGTAATAAATAATGTTACCATACAGTAAGAGTTCAGAAAAGAGAGTATAGCTCCTTTTCATATACTAAGTAATCTAAGTCAACACTAATAAGCTTCTCATAATGGAAAGCAATAGGGCGGCGTTCTTGTATCAAGATTACGTTAATGCCAATACCAAAAGCATTACACTTTAGCTCGAAAGGCTTATTAAAATATGGTAGGACTTAGATAGGTGTTATGGTAATCTTCTCCTTGATTTCCCTAAAGCTCTTTTCAACTTAGTCAGTCTATTGGAATCCTTCATTCTTCTTTATCAACTCAGTTAAGGGGGCTACAATAGCATTGAAGTTCTTAGTGAATCTCTTGTAGAAAGAAGTAAGACCATGGAAACTACGTACTTCAATGATATTCTTTGGTGTAGGCTACTCTAAGATAGCTTGGACTTTTTCCTTGTTAGCTTAGATTCCTTGTCCAGACATTACATACCCAAGAAAGACAACCTGTGGGTGGAAAAATGTGCGCTTCTTCAAATTTCCAAACAATCTCTTAGCACGAAGTATGTTAAAAACAGCTTAAAGATGCTTTAGATGATTCATTAGGCTAGAATTGTAGACTAGTATGTTGTCAAAGTACATGACTACAAATCTCTCAATCAAGGGGTGTATTACATGGTTCATGAGCTCGTGAAGGTGCTTGGCGTGTTGGTAAGGCTAAATGGCATGATAAACCATTCATAGAGACCATGCTTAGTGTTAAATGTAGTCTTCAATTCATCCCCTGGTTTCATGTGAATTTGATGGTAGCCCACTTCGCTAATCAATCTTTAAAAACATTCAAGTGCATTGAAGCTCATCCAACATGTCATCGAGCTTAGGTATGGGATATTCGTACTTAATAGTAATTTAATTGATAGCTTAGCTGTCGATGCACATACGCCAAGAATCATCTTTCTTTAGGACAAGTAGAGCTAGTACAGTACAAGGACTCATGCTCTCTCTTACATATACTTACTCCACTAGCTTATCCACTTATCTCTTTAGCTTAGTAGCTTGCTCTAGGTTCATTCTATAAGCAGGTCTATTTGGCAAAGCTATGCCTGGTTGTAAGTCAATATAGTGTTCGATATCTTGAAACAGGGATAGTCTTTTAGGTAACTCTTCTGAAAATAAGTTGTTCATCTATTAACTTCCAAACCTCTTCTAGCACATCATCCAGGTCTCTCAACTCCAATAATCTTCTAATTAACAAGAACAGGGGTTCATTAGCCTTTTCAGCAGCTTGAAGTTCTCGTTTGCTCAACACCAAAGCCTTCTTCTTATCAGCTTAGGTGAGTTAGTTATGAGTTTCATTTACTTGACTCAAGGTCATGGGTTATAGCATTATATTTATGCCATCCTTTATATAGGTATAGACGTTTTTATATCCATCGTATATGATATGTTGATTAAACAACCAAGGTCTTCCCAATAATAAATGTGAACTATTATGGGGACAACATCATAAACCACCTCATCTCTATAGACATTCTTAATACAGAACGGTACAATCATTTGTTTAGTTACGTGTAGAGCACTTTTATCATGCAGCCAGTATAGTTTATAAGATCGGGGGTGCTTGGAGGTTGACAGACCTAATTTTTGTATGAGGGTCTGAGCAACACCATTAGTACGACTCCCTTAATATATTATAATCGCTCATAGTTAACCCTGTCACGCCCCGAAGCGGCAGAGTCGCAACAGTCCCGCCGTGTAAACCACCCTAAGATAAAAGTTGGCTTCACAACCGCTATCCTAGACCTGATCTACACAAGGCGTCCACAACTAACCCGCTTTGAGGTAAACAATTTGTAATTTAAATAAATCATTTACCTATAAAAGTGAGGAATTGTATATATATGTTATCATTCAATTATTGCAGTTAAAGTTTACAGCATTTCTCTATAGTATATTCCCTAGTTATTACATCACTCGGAAATGAAAAATAATTCTAAAATAAAAACTTAGACCTTAAAATATGTGTTTATTCTTCAATGTTTTTCCTCACTCCCCAGGATCCAGCAGTTGCTAGCTTCGGAGTAATTGGTTGCCGCTTCTTAGCCAGCACCTGCACGATGTCTATAGGGATGTGAGCAACCACAGCTCAGTAAGTTAGGACGGAGGACTTAAAACTATACCATACACACAACAAGGTTTTCAATCACTTATTAGGTGCAATGCATGTGCAAGCAAATGCCATCGCACGATGTTGTCCGGCCCGTCGTGAGATTAGAGAAATTGCGCCCGCTCTAATCCGGGTTGAGGAGTTACCGTTAATGCAACAGCTCACGACCAAACCCAGGCTTGTGTAATGGAGACCTTGCTCCTCCCACGACTACCTTCGAACCACTGTCTTCACCCCCGCCGCGACCTCCTCTCTTGTCACTTAGTTCGACTGAGGATGAAGAAGGGACCATTTTGCAATCCTGCGCTATCCCTTCCGAAGGGGTCGGTATTTGGCCGGAGAGTCCTAAATCCCCTAACGGGTTGCCATGCATGCTCGATTATGATTACTGGTCGTATATTTGATTAGGTCCAGTTTAGGGTGATCAATCATTACATACAATTCATACAGTATGTACCAGAGCAACAAACAGAATCATGGCATCACCCATAATCAAGCACATGCATACATTCAACTATCTAACAAGCACAAGCAAGCATAATCTTAAGCCTCCCAAAATACAGCATCGTATTAATCCCAACTTACCTTGACTCCTCGCTCGCTCACTCGAGGTCCGATTTGCTCAGGCCATCGCCGGTTATCCCTATAACACGAACGTGGTTTCAGCTTTTCATATAACTGTTATAGGTTCGTTTTATCCTATAATGCTTATTGTTAGGTTTTGTTTACGGTTTAATATGCCTAACTATCTAGGTATTAAGTCTTTTATAATTATTCTAGGTTTAGGTTTAGGTTTAGGTTCGGTTTTCGCATCGATTTCTGAACCAGGTTTTTAGTTCGATTTTTAAGTAATGTTTTAGATTCCAACCCTAAAAATCCGTTTCAACCTATAATGTGAAATTAATCACATTACTTCCCGATCTCCTATATACCATTATTACCCCTAGTCAGTATTTTATTCCATCCGGTACACTTAAATCCCTATTTGTGTACCGAATTTACTCCTAATGTGAGAAATTTTTACATTTTTCATATAATTACATAAATTCAAGTTTCTTATCAGATTTATTATATATCCCTATTATTTATATAATATCAATTTTTATCCTAATATTTTCTATTTATTATATTTTCAAAAATTACACATTATGCATTATTACATATTATGCACATAATGCATTTCTAATATTTCTATTACCCTAATTACCATCTCTAACATAAATTATCACTTCAAAATGTCTAAATTCATCCTAGATCAGGTTTTACACCTAATTATTCTAATTTACAAAATTAACTCATAATTTACTATGTTTTTCTATTACTAATTTACTACATAATTAACCTAATAATTACATCTAATACCTTAAATGCTATAGGTATCATACTCTATCAGATCTTAACATCCTAAAACATGTAATTATTCACTAAATTAGAAATTAATCATTTAATTACATAATTAACCCTAAATTACCCATTTTATGCCTCTTTTTAGAGCCTAAAAATTATCTAAAAATTTCGAAAATAAATTTTTGAAAAAGGGCTTCATAGCACTGTTCTATGTCACATGAGCATCCTACAGAAAAATTTTGAGCCCCAAACTACATCCCTAAGCCTATTTAATTTCCGGTTTAATCATGCTCGGTTTTGCACAATTTCTTAGGGACCATGTACTACGGAACATAATTTCATCAAAATAATATTTTTCCTACAAACTACATACAAAAATATCTTAGAATAACAAAATTCATAATTTTCTAATTATAATTACTATTTTTACAAATTTTCACAAAATCGGGCTGGAAATCGGACTCACCGAGCTCTGGCCACCGCGGGCCGCCGTGGCCTTATCGGCTGGCCTGGGCGCTGCCACCACCGTGTGGTGGTGGTGGCCGTCCGCTTCCAGCTGCTCGTCTGGTGGGGGTTCCCTTTAGAAGCCCTAATTGCACAGATTTTTCTAATTTTTTTCCAAACCGAATTTTTCTCTCAATTTTCGACTCTCCCTAATTTTCTCTGATTTCCAACTGTCCAAATGAGTTCCTGGATTTTTCCTGCTATTTATAGGGCTTTAGTGTAATTATTGTGCATTAAATTAGATAAGACAATTACTTTATTCCTTAAATTTTGGCTTTTGTGTTGCTTAATTCTTATTGGTTAATTTTTCTTTTCCTTATCCTGACATGCCACGACCAAGTTTACATCATTCCACACCCTTCTGATTTTTTTCTGATTTTTCCTCAATTATTTTATAATTTTCTTTAATTATTTGCTTAGTTTTCGGCCAATTTTAGTAATTACGCGTATTTTTATCTACACGTAAATACATGTGGGGTACACGTGAACATTCCTAAATATTATTTTGGTCATTTTAAAATTTTTAGTATACATATAATCTATCTCTAATAATTTATTAGTTATTATATTACACTTTTCGCCTTTTTGGTAATTAGCAGTTATTATGCTTAAAATTTGAAAATTTTATAGTCTCCTATTTTACTACTTATTTTCTTAAATTTAAGTTTATGGGGTCATTTTTACTAATATTCTACTCAATAGTTTATAATTTGGGTTTGATCGGATTTTTTAACCGATCGCCCTAAACCTTGGGTTCTAAGTTCAATCCTACGGTTACTTGGCTGAACTTTGGGGCTTACAGACCCTTGATGAGACATTTTGTATGGAATGGGTTCTCTCTCTATTCTTCCTTAAAGCTTAACATTGAGCTTAACACTTGCCTTAACATTAACGTCATTACTTTACCTTGGTCGGCATAAACACAAGTTTTTTCCTTATCCTTTGCTTCAACTCTCCCAATATCTTTTTCTTCCTTCTTGGGGTCACTCTCATTTGTGCTATCTACTTCATCAACTTAGAGGATTATAACACATCAGTTATGATATTAATAGCTATGTGTCCATAACCTAAACACTTAAAGCATTTTATCTTACTTGTCTTACGACTTAAGGATTGTCCCTTCTTAAATGTTTTTGAGTTGGCTCTCTCATTAGCTTAGTTCTTTAGGTTAGCTCAGTTATCATCAAATCGGTTATTCTTCTCTTTTGCTCGGTTTGGTCTCCTTGCTTTAAGGTAGCCAATTCAGCACGGTATAGCAGTCCACAAAGAGCTAGGATGAGGTTAGATAGGGGCATTCAAATTTTGCTTCTCAACTCTCTAAGCTATCTTAATAGCTTCTTCCAGAGTATAAAACCTTTGTATCTTTGCAATGTTACGAATTTGGTACTTGAGTCTAGAGATAAATCTTGATACAGTATGAACTTTGGGCTTATCCACATTAGCTTGGATTATCAACATTTGAAATTTCTTAACATAGTCATCTATAACTTGGCTTCCTTAGTGAAACTTTTGCAATTTGGCAAAGGTGTCTTGTAAGTATGTTTCAGGTAGAAATCTTCCCCTTAACAGCCGCTTCATATCTTCCCAAGTCTACATACCTTATTGGCCATCTCTTTCTCTAGCTGTATTCAAAATTTTCTACTACATGGCGGCATATTTAGAAAACATAAGAGCAATAAGTTGAATTTTCACTTCTTTAGTATATCCATAACAATTAAACAACTTCTTGACCTTCTCTTCCTACTTCAGGTATTTATCAGCATTTCCATTACATGTAAAGATTAGGATTTGGACCTTAACATTGCTAAGTCATTGAGAAGCTCGACGTCTTTGCTCTTACTTCTTTGCCATCAAGCTCTTCTTTTATTTCCTTAGCTACTTTCTCAGTTCCTTCCATCTCTAACCTCCTTTGAGCAGGGTGGCCTACTACTCCTCTAGCTCAAGTTGGGTTAGGCGATTTGCTTAGCTTACAGGTCTATGTCTTTGCTTTTGCTCATCTTCTACGTGGCCATGATTGGGTGTACCTTATGGCTATTGTCTAATGCCTTGCATAGCTGTAACTAGACTTTCAATAAGGTTAGCAAGTCTAACAAGCTTATCATCGACTAACCTTGGCGTATAGCTTCATTGCTGGCTACGGCCAACTTGAGCGCTGCTATCTTAGTCTCCGATAACTCCATAAACATTAGAATCTGACATTATGCAATACCTTTTGTCACTACTTTCTTCAACAAGAACAACTTCAATAGTACGTACCTAACATAACCCTATTACCCAATATTACTCAACAATATTTCAAAACCACTACTTACAATCAATCAATTACTACTCATTATCAACAACTTAATTTGTTCTCTCACTTCCACAAATAAAATAACTACAGTTTTAGTATTCACCTTTCAAATTTTCACTACATTTTTTCTTCTACATCTCATGCTTTTCTATATATGTTTTTTTTCTATTTTCGACAAACTCTCTATACATGTTTAGGTATCTCATTTTCAATGTCCTTTTCCTCTTTTGGTTAAAATATATATCTTTTTTTTTTCTCTTCTTTTGGTGTAGAGAATAAAAATTTAATATATATTTAAAATTATTTCATTTGAGTTATATTTTATCAAATATAACATGTAAATATACAATTTTCTATGATTGATATTTTTTAATTATTATAATAATTTTTTTTTTCTATATTTTTATTTTTTATTCTTCCACATAATGTAAATATTATGAATTAAAGTTTCATATATTTGATATTTATAAACTTACACATATATTACAAATGCGGCTTCCGCTTGTTATTTAAGTAAACCCAAACTTCATTGCAATCAGTTTATATGCTTTCATCTTAATGATTTTGGTCGCTGATATCATTGTTATTGTAGACTGGTAACCATAAAGTAAAAGTGATTGGTTGAATTAAAAATATATCGTTTATCATTATGATCAATTATTATGTCTAAATAGATAATTTCATTTTCGGTAAAGTTTCATTTTGTTAATAAATATGACGTAATGACAAGTTTAAATAATTAATTTATATAAATTGACGTAAAATTGAGGAATCAAATACGATGAACCAGAAAATAATATACATTAATTATATTATATATAAGAAAATGGTAGGTGCAGCCGCAACCGTGTTTTAATGTGACAGGATTATCTTTAATTTCTTTTCTTAATACATTTTTGTTTCTTTACACAAGATCAAATGTTAGATATTATTATTTTATTGTCCTATCTCCCATGATCTCATGACACGTGTCCTAATCTTGCACCAATTAAAATCAATAATACCACATTTGACAGGGTAGGGTATGTCGACAACAACTCAAAGATATTTTTCATGCATTATTGTGCCTGCGACAGTTCAAGACGTACACGTGGAAACTCTACAGAGGTTTCGGGGAATAGTTTCCAACCATTTTTGACCGTGAAAACAGCCTAGGAATATTATAATTATAAGAGAGAGAAGAAGAGCATGGTGACTGCAAATTATTATTGGACGCATTCATATTTCCCATGTGAACCAATCTTAAGGTACATGGATCCTGGTATCGTAGTTTTTTGTTTTACTAATGCAACTAGCACAAAAAGATAAGCAATGTCAACCAAAAAATCGAGAAGGAAAAGTTAAGCGATCAGGTGGTGTTGTTGCTTCTCTGCAGTAATATTCCATCCTTGTCGCCTCGCAGCAATGGTTGTATTCCATCATTGACAAGTTTATGGTAATGGATATTCGATTAAATTTTTTTTTTTTATACTTTTCAATATTACTTTTGAAACACCGATCCGAGCTACATAATTATCGGTTTGCAATTATTCAACTCACCGAAAAGAACTAAAAGAATATTGTGCAAGGCATGTGCGTTATGCCGTGAGCTAACATTGTCGACCCATTCAGTTTTCAACCGAAATTATTGTCTCTTCCTTTTAACTTTAGCAGGCCAAAAGAAAGCATCGACCGTTCAAGTGATTATTGGAGACCGTTCATGATGTTCAGTTGGAGTAAATTCAATTCGATTAAGAGCGAAGACACTGGATAAGGATTACACACTCACTCAAGTTACATGGTGTTTGTAATTTTTTTTAAAAGGAAATTAGTCCTTAAGGGCCCGAGTACTTTTTCTATTTGAGGTATCAAATCTTTTTTTCCCCTTCTATATCCTTAATGTTTTCAACTTATGACTTCTATTAACTCCATTAAGTTATAAATAATAATATTGAATCGGATAAATTAAATCGAAGAAGATCAACATTTAGACTTAAGTTTAAATAGATGATGAACATCTCAAAATGTTTAAATAAGGAATAAACGTTATATTAAGTAATTCAAATAAGAGATTAGTTAATTTGCCGTTATAACATCATTAAATGAAGTTGATATAACAATTAAGTACCACGTATCACTAACATGGCATTGATTTAGCAACGATGTGGCAATGAAATTACAAATAAAAATGAAAAAATAGAAAACAATATACAAAATTGTAAAAAAAAAATAAAAATAAGAAAAGTAGTTAAAAAATTATAAATAGAAACTAAAAATTATATAATTAGATATATTTATATATAACTTAATGTATGATTTTATATTTAAGTGGATGCATTAATCATATATAATTTGCATGTATATTATATATAACATAAATTACAAAATAGAACATTTAATACTTAACTTAAAGATGAAAAAAACTAAAGATAAAGATTAAATAAATAAATTAAAAAAAAAAATAGAAAAACAAATCAAAATGCTTTTTGGCCACCCTAATGTTGAGGGTGGCAGAAAGTATTTTTATTTATTATTATGTTTTTATTTTTTTTTCAATTTATTTAATTATTTATTTTCTTCTAATTTTATTTTTTATTTTTCAAATTTCTTTACTTTTTTTTGACTTTTTTCTTGTTTTTTTCTTATAAAATTTTCATTTTTTTTATTTTAAATTATTTTAAATTTATTTGTTTATCATTTTTTAATTTTATTTTTAATAAAACATGTAAGTTAGCTCTTTGTTAGTGTCATGTTGGAACAATGCACTAGCTAGTTAACTGGATTCCTTCTCTGAACCAATGTTCAAAATGTTAATTTTTTATATGAATTTTTATAAATATTGATTTTTTATTTGATTTTAGACTCAAATGTTGATTCTTTCTGGTGTAATTTTTCCATATTAAAATATTTATATAGATAAAATAATAAAACTAATTTAAAAAATTGGAAAAAAAATAAAAAAAAGGAAAAAAAAAAAGGAATATGGTCATCCTAAGGTAGGGGATGTATGGTTGATAACATAATGAGGAAAAAAAAAAAGGAATACCATGCACCTCTAGCTTCTTTATAATGAGGAGTACCTATAAGTAATGGGATGTTTAAATAAGTACTTGTAGTTGTTTACTTGCAATGGCTCATGGCTTTTTTTTTTTTTCAGTTTCTTTTTATATATATTTTAGTAAATAATAGATAAAGTATTATCAATATAATATATAGTAAAAAAAAAAAAATCATACTTTATATATTAGTTTGAAAAATAATGTTAATGTAAAACTTGTAAAAGATTTAAAAATTTAATTAGTAAAATTGGTGAAATATTCATTTATAAAATAGAGAGGTGCTTAGGATACTGATATGGCAACCTAAGCATCTCCTTAAGTATCCTACTTATAAACATAACCTTAAAAGTGAAAAGAAAATTAGTAGAGTACAATTGAGTATCATGATTCAATTGGATTTTTCATCTTTTTCATTTTTTTATAAAGATTTCTTAGTGATAGATGATCGTCATTAGTGGATTGCGTGACCCACTTTTAGTGGGACTAGTAGCTTCGTGATTGCATTGATAGACAACTAAGATTAAGGGGAGATTGGAGTCACTTTTTTTTTTTAAATTTTTTATTTTTCTTTTCTATAATTTTTAAAATTTATTTATTTTTATTATTTTGTATAATTAAATATTTTAATAGAAATATTTTTAAATTAGTTATTATCAACCAAAGAGCTACCACACATTAATGATGGTGAAAAACTTAATGAAGATAATGGAAATCTTAATTTATGAAAAGGTTGAAAATGTTGAACATTCGACCAAAAGGGGGAAAAAAAGTTTGATGGCTTAAATAAAAAATTAAAGAAACAATGAAAACTAAAAGTGTATTTATATATATGGGTCATGATGTACTTGAAAAGTATTGCTAATAAATATGTACAATATGATTTGACAATTTCTTGTTAATATTTAGTTATAAAGATAAGACTTCAATCTAGATTAATATTGTGGTTCATATATATATATATACACACACATACATATATATATATATTGTTGTTATACTATGTTTATTATAGAAATTCGATATATTTGCATGACAAGTCCTATCATTGGGTATTCTAATACACATATTAATAAGGGCCTAAAGTGTAAATTATTCTTTCTCTAACATTGATAAGACACTTTATGAAAAACAAGTATTTATTTGACTTATCAATAGATACAAGTCCTAGAGCATTACTCGTGTAAAGTTTCTTTATGTTTACTATAATCTATTTTTAAAAAAGGAGTAAAAAGAAAAATTTAATATTTTATCTTGAAATTAGGGGGTATGGATTTTGGAGTAAAATAGTGATGAACAATGAGAACTTATATGGTTTCATCTATTATTTTGACGGGACTAGTTCAGCTCTTCATCTCACCATTTATTTAAATTCATTAGATCGAGACGGTTGACAACACAATCAGTTCAATAGTTTAGATTTAATAAATATTAAATCGATGGTGTGATAGAGGGTAGTACCGATTCTGTAAAAATATTGGATGGGATCGTAGAAAAATCTACAATGAAAAAACTCAATAAACTCTAACCATACATATAATACTTTTTTCCAAATCTCTTCTCCTCCTTCATTACTCTAACTTTGTAGATTTATCACTATCAATCTTAATATCCACAAATCTTCACTTTTTAGATGAGTAAAAATTCTCAAATTTGTTTTATTTCTACCATTCTCACCATTATCAATCCATTATTCTATGTATCCACCATCACAAGTTCGATTCTACTGGTTTGGTTAGTTTGAATATTGATTGTACTAAAATAGCTTGTTGGTGGTAACTATAAAACGTGGTTTTATTTATGTGTTTATTCTTTTTTCTTTTCTTGTTATTTCATCTACTTATGTATAATTAGACTTAAGGAAGGACTTGTTTCGAACCATAAACCAACTTTATTGGTTTCAATTCGATGAATTAGCCCTTATTAGGTGAACCTAAACCGGTCTAAGAGTTGTCAATTTATGTAGGTTTAAGCAGTTTATGGTCTTTAACTTGCTTGGATCGGTTGGTTACTGTGAATAAGATGAGTTAGCCATTAACCTATCGATTTAACCTGGATATTAATATAAAAAAAAATAGAGAGAAAACAAAGTAAAAATTAAATTGAAAAAGAGAGAAAAAAAAAAAGTTTGAATTGAACCCTACCACACAATATATGATTGTTCTACACAATAATTCATTAATGGTATCGTGAGTGTAATCGTTTAGCATAATTTATCAACGATGCTTTTAGATGACATTCTTTATATAATTAGAGTAAAAAAGTAAAAAAGAATTACTTTGTTTTTTTTTTATTGTATTTTACATATATATAATAACTTATAATTGTATATATTTATATAATGTATATATATGTAATATAATATACATATATATACACATACTACAAATCTGAAGAAAAAAAAATGGACAATTTGGTGCACGAGCCCGTTTGAATGGGCCCAAAATGAGCTGATCATGGTTCAATGATTTGTTGAACTGCAGCTCATCAATTCATGGCAATTCGGCTCGGTTCCTAAGTCTACGTGTAATTATGCTATCGTTTTTGAGCGTTTTATTGCACTCGATTGGTAGTTTTCTTCTTTTGGAAAAAAAAATATGTTATATCCCCTATATGGGATGTATTGACTTTTAAGGAGATAAAATTCGTCATTTTAATAGGGTTTTGTATCCTAACCCTCCTTCCTCTGCCACTCTTCTTGTATCTCTGTGTTTGATTGATGTGACGATTTTCCATTAAATGAAATTCAAGTTATCGTCCTAGAAAAAGGTTGTAAGGAAGTTACAATGGTTCACAGGATTGGGATAAGGACAAGGTTAGTGCCCCACCCCAATATGTTTTCTAGCCCAACAAACATGCCATAATATCCTTCCGACCAATTGGCAATCCTTTTTCTTTCTTTCTTTTCTTTTTCTTTTTTTTAATAATTAAAAAACATTATGCAAAGAGAAGGGAGAGGCATTCCATGCCAAACATACGGGAGAAAAAAAATATGCTAGCTGCTATTATTGAAAAGCTAAATAATTGTCACATGAAATTTCTTCTTCTTCTTTTTTTATTTTTTTATTTTTTTTATTTACGTTTCAGAATGCCAACTTTAAATGCATTTTCTCTTTTTTGCTGTCTCAGATAATTTGGAAGAAATGAAAGTGATAAAAAAGGTTAAATAGCCTTAAGAAGTTAATTTATGTAGAAAACAATGAAGTTAAAAAAAAAAAAGGATAAAAAGAAATAAGAATGAAGAAATTTAATATCACCTACTAACTTATAACTTTTTCAATTAATATCGTATTTTTAAGAAACTTGACATGGTGAAATGAGTCATGAATTATATTATAGTTTGAAGATAATATGAATAAGCATCTTAAAATTGGTTTAGGCAGATAAAGGTTTAATTTTTTCCTCAATTGCTATCATATTAAAACTTTGGGAATGGAAAGGAAATTGAATGTAATTCATTCTACTGAAGAGACAAGTTAGCAAATATTACCATTTGACCTAAAATAACTTTTTTCTGTGTGTGTGTGTGTTTGTTTTGAGGGGAATCAAATTATTTTCAAATTTCGTCACATAACTAGCAAATCAGGTTTCATGTAATTACGTAATGTAACACAATCATTTACAAGGTTAAAACTCACTGGTGAAAGATTTCAAGATTTTAGAAGCTTTGGTGGCAAAGCGCTAAAAGAAAACAACTAACAAATTATAGAAAATTTGAGAAAAAGATTTAAAAAAAGAGGTAAAAGAAATCAAGTACAGGTCCATCAAGCGAAATTTCAAATCATTATTGAAGTGCATAATAGTAGAACTAACCTTTTTAGGTCACAACACCATTCACACGAATGTTTTATTAACAAGATTGTGTACATTTAAAGGTATTTAGATACAAAGTTTTAACATATTAGTCACATAACTCGCAAATAAAACATTATATAATTACGTCGACTACCCACTTTTGAAAGTTTGCAGCACAAGCTATGCTACAAGAAGGATACTACTATCAGATCAGAGTTTAAACAAAAAATTTTCACTTTTTTTCCAGGACAAGTCTTGACAAATCTAATGTTTTTAATTAAATCATTTTCCTTTTTATTATTTTTTATTTCATAGTAATAAGTGGATATAAGTAAAAGGAAAAAAATAAAAATAAAAGACAAGTGTAAAATATATCAAAAGATTAGGTAGGTTGATTGAAACTTTTCTAACGAACATAATATTTTTAATTCTTGAATATTGACCCAAGCAGAAGAATTTTGGTCAGCATTGGTAACAAAATTTTCAATTGTGTGATCTTTATGTGATTGGAAATATCAAAATTTGGTACCCAGTACCCCTCAAATTGATACAACTGCATGCCGATATAACATTTAAACTAATGCTTCAAGGAAAATAAAAGGAATAAAATAAATTATATATAACATTACTTACCTTGAAAAATTAAAACTTCCTATTGAATTATTTTAAAGCCTTTGTACAGTTATATGATACCGAATTCACAACTAAATGGAACAAGTAGTGTCAAAATATAATTCTTAATTTTCTTTGGTTGTACATATGGTTCAATAGTTGTTTTTGACTTAAAATTGTATCATGACTAGCAATTTTCAAGATGCATAGCTGGTATTTATCTTTAAATTAATATAAGATAAATTATGAGTTCTTCATGATATACAATTTGCAGAAATTATATTTTATGGGCAAAAGTTAGGTACCGTTAAAAGTTTCCACACATGCACCTAATTCTCTCCTTGTCGATTGTTTTTTTTTTTACTTTCATTTTATTATTATTATCATTATAGAAAATCAGAAATTTCTGCTGTTATTATTCCAAGAATTAATATATAAATAAAGCAAGTGCATATGGCATGCAATAATTGAAATCCAGAGTGGAAAGACTAGATCAAGATATTCTACATCTAGAGTGTATGTGTGTTGCTATTATTCAATGATAATGCTCATCACGCATTCTAGTGCATCCATGTAGCTTTTCAATGTACTCTTGAACTCTCATAGGTTTTATATCACGTTTACCATGAGCTCTAATGCTCCAAGTAATACGACAAAAGAATCTTCATTATAATTCACGAGTAAAACTGAAATCAGGGAAAAAAAAAAAAAAATACAGAGAGAGAGAGAGAGAGATGGAGAGAGACTTGCCACCAAGACAGTCATGGTATTTATTACCCGTCAGAATCTGACCATAGCGGAATTTCGGTCTATACGGATATTACGACTAAAAAAGAGGATTAGAATTAAAGATTGATGGAAAAGTAAGGATGTTGACTGATCTGAGTAGAAAATAGAAAATAAATATCTATTTTAATTCTATCATCAGCTATGGGTTCAAATTTAAGAGATAAAATTTCAATGAGTTTGAAATATATTCTTTCCAATCACATGTAAGGAAAGAATGCAAAATAATTGCCTTAAGAGTTAAAGATGGCCTGTAATTTGAGTTTCATACAGTTAATCTAGCTTCTTTTTTTTTTTTTTTTTTTGGTGCGCCAGAAGTTAAACATTTGTGAATCAAAACCATCTGTGGAACCTAGCATATGATGCTAACCATCATATGTGCTTTGTTTTTTTTTTTAAGAATAGTTTATGTGTTTGAAAATAATTGGTCCATTCATAAACTTATCATTTATTATGGAGAGAAAAAGTTCATAGCAGAATGCTAGCATGACAAGTTAAAAAGCGTTTAACTCATCCTCAAGAAATTTATGAACCGAAGAGTTAATTTTCTAGGCTGTAAAGCCTCTTTCATGTGCTCAAAAGTTTCTCAATCCCTTAAAAGCATCCATCTTAAAATTTTGGCGATCATACTCAAAGTTGTGACAATTCACCATGGTTAGTTGCCAAAACTACTATTCTTCATGACCCATATAATATGGATATTATTCATCCATTAAGATGGAGTAGGTTTATTGTTAATTTTTTTTTGACTAAATTACCCTTATATCCTTTTATATTTATTTTATGTATACATAAAGTCCTTATCTTTAAAATTTAACATTTCGACCTCAAATCATTAGAAAATGGTGCTTCTAGACTCTATTTTAATATTTTGTCATCAGATACAATAGTAAAAAATATATAAAAAAGAGTACATAAAACCTACCTATATATGAAGCAAATCTACAAGTATTTGCAATTTACTCAAGATTTAAAGATTCAATATATGGATTTAGAAAAGCTAAAATATTGACATATCCATTTTAAGATGCAACGAAAGCTTTTGTTGTCCATAAGGCAAGAGCGTTACTCTTCTCTTTGTCTACTCTTACCAACATCCTTTATCAAATATCATTTTGGAAAAAGTAAATAGTTCCAATATAATGTACCATTAAATAACCTTACACTAGACATGGACACCGATCTACATTGACCCATGTCTTGACGTCAAATCGCTTGGCGATTCCAAGAACTAGACCAGTAGTTCATAACTTGCTTATGGACTCGATGGATCCATGGGTCAGGGGTGAGTTGGTGTCCAACATGTGGACTTGTCGTTTCCAAGACGGGTCGCTAGCAATTATTTAAAAAAATTAAGGCCAAGTGGAAGACCATGTTAAATCATGACTAATATTAGCAAACTTTGTTGCAACAAGCAACTAAAAGCAAAAATTTAAGCAAGTGAAAAAAAAAAAAAAAAGGAGTTGTGGAGCGTCTAGGTCTTTCTCGCACTAAGGGATCGTTAGACTATATTGCAATTTTTGAAAACTTGAATTTAAACATTTGGAAAAGAACATTGGGCAACATCCTTTAAAGAGCAATATAAATAACATATCATTCTTGTTATATTTCATGCATTTAAAAAATAAAAATGCACTCTATATTGCTCTTTGAACTATTCTATACTTTACTATTTGCTTTCTGGTGTATTATATTATTTTCTTTCTATTCAACTTTCTTTTCTTTGCTGTTGATATATTTTTGTTATTCCCAATTGTAACGATGAATTTTTTTTTTTTTACACTAACTTTTTAATATTTGCAAGTTTCATCCATTTTATTATTTTATTTTTTATTGGCTAAAGTCTTTATTATTATATTAACAAATTAAAAAACCATACATATAATTGTAAGTCTTCTCCATAGTTCATCTAGCTCTGCCAAAAAGAGATGCTTTAACAAAGATAAGGGAAAAGCTCAAAAACGTGGCCATAGTTAATCTACAATATAGACAAGCTGGGTAATTTCTATGATTTCAACGAAGATATGACGATGAATAAAAATGGTCTATCCTCCATCGCGCGGACTTTGAACTCATGATGCGTGGTTTTGAGCATCCTCCATATATTATCAAGCACATCCCTACGTAGTATGAAGCTCCTCTGCTAGAGGTACAAGGATAAGCTTATTTTGGACAAGAATCGGAGGAGGAGGAACAAAGGAAGCAATGTGAAAAACTTGTTGGCAGTGGTAAGCTACCACAGCCATTATATCAGGCGTTTTCACTAAGTATCTTGGTGAAATTACCAGTCTAAATCAGTAGACACGAGGGAATTGCAATTACTATATAAGAATTATTCGTGGAAGAAGGGCGATGGCTATGGATCTTATGTAAAGCACTTGCAGTCGAGACATCCAAATGACTACGGATTATAAAATGGATGGATGCAAATTTTGATGTATGGTGCTTTTCATCCTTCCAAAGTATTTCAATACTTTAAGCAGAAGAAAAAAAGTAGGATTATGCAAAACGATAGTATATATACACTTATCCCATTGTACGGGTAAGCATTCTAACTTTGTAAGATACAACAAACATTCTTAAATCCTAGTGTTCTGTCACATTTAATAATAAAAATGCATAAAGGCAAATGTTCAACTTTACCACCATGGCAAGAGAGGGCTTTCAGCTAAGCTAAATTCGCTTGATAAACATGTTTTCCATCTATGCTTATATATAGATGGGCAAGTAGAACAAAAACTTACATATCAGAATTACTTGTTTTTAGGTAGACGGTGACTAGCTTTTAAATAAAAAAGTGTTTGCATGTAAAAAAATTAGCGAAGGAACGCTGTATAAAATAAATTTAGAATTGAAGCATTATTTTAGATGAATATGCATTGATTAAGAAAAATTTCTTAATCGGTTTTGACGATGCAATGGCAAACACTATGTCGACTTGGAATTGCAAGCCCTTTGCAAACCCACGCTGGTGGTTCTTTTTTCACCCATCTGTTGCATCTGTCACATATTGAACCTATATGTTAAGTACGGTACATCCATATTAAACTTTAAAATGGAAATTGATTATTTGTTGGATCATCCATCCATTAATAAGGCGTAGCGGAGTTTAGATAATGAAATGTGGCCATTGAAATTTAATGAGGACCGTAACATGTTTGGAATTCGATATACGAACTTTTATAAAGCACCGTAGGTTACAAAATTGTACTATGTAATTTGCTAAAGTCCATCTCCCGAAAATATCATACACCCAAATGCTTGAGAAACGTGCACAAGGCTTTTACAAATACTTAAAATTTTCATGGTTGTATAGAAACATTTTCGTACTTACCAGTGTATTATTCTCTCAATTTGAAATTAGATATGGTAGTCTATTTTCAATCAGTCCCCCCCCCCCCCCACACCACTGCTACATAGAGGATCTCATGCAGCACACAAAAACATTCTCTATCCTTTCTTGCATGGCTTAACATGTTTTGGCAGCTCTTGTATCAGTGACTGCTAGCAATGAAGCATTTAGCATGGGTGAATTGATTTCTATCAACCACTGGGCCAATATATCAACCATTTCTGTCGAAGTGCTTGCTTGTGTTGAAGACTGGTATAGAACTAAGAAGAGAACCAAACTAAAGATGACTACTTTAGTGATTTCAACACATTAGATGGAAGCATCAATAGGTCAACTCTTGAAATTAGTAAAGGTAGAAACAACTAAAAATCATTACTTGCATTAATTTGAATAACAAGTAACCTTAGGCAATTCTCCACCTTTGTGAACATTTTATTTAATTTTTTTTTTTTTTTTTTTTGGGTTTTCGACATTTTATACAAGGGTAATAGTACTACCTTATTGATTTTTTGCATCGGTTTTGTTTTTTTTTTTGTTTTTTGGGGTAAGATGATTAATACTCCCATAATACATAGTGGCTCTCCACCGCTATATACATGGTTTTTACGAACAAAATAAATAATCGGTCACTATTCATTAAGACATAAACCATTTAAGGAATTACATTTCAACAACATAGCCAATGTAGCAAACTCGCAGGATATTTAATAATTTTGATTGAGTAATGGCAGATTCACAGGTCCAAAAACCATGACCTGAGACCGCCCAACCGCCGAGTTTAGTAACCTAACAACGAACCACACGTGACCAAACCAATCCCGGTTTGGCATTTGGAACCTGCTACTTAATAGTTCTGCTCGAACACGTTCCTCTCTATATATTACAGCAACTCTTGTCACCAACTCTTTTTAGGGTGTAATAATGCCGATTGAGTACTTGGGAAAAACCGAAAAAAAAAGAAAAAGGATTTTCATAGCATTCCTAAGAAATAAAGAAAAAACCCTTTTGATATATTGAATTTTTTCTTAAAGAAATGTATATCTTAAAAAATGAAAATATTGACTCGATTCTTAGTAAATACTCAAAACATAAGTTCTTTTTTATAATTTTAGAATCTTAGACCCTTTTCTTCCCCCAAAAGAATCTTAGAAGTTAGAAATTACAAGATCCACATGCCTAGTGCTAGCCTAGCCCTAGCCTAGCCCTAGCCTAAATCGCGAAATCTCAGCTAATTGATGGTGCTGGTCACCAACTCTGATGCTACTTTGGGAAAGGTCGTCAGGAGTGGACAGTAGAATTGGCTTGAATACATCTTGGATAACATGAAAAAGATGGGACATATTACATTTTAATTCAAAAAGGAAGCGATAGGACACCAAAGCAGCGAGAAAAACGACACTGCCACCCAGCTAAATTAGATTCAGAAATCAAGATGAGATTGGGATTCATATCACGCGTACTGGCAAAGTGTGAGCCCCTCTCCTTTATCATTCCTCTTTAAAAAGGGGTAAAAAGTAGCATATTATAGATGGACGACATCAGCTTTACATGATAAACATTTGTAGATAAAAAGCAAACACACAACATCTCAATGCAATCTTATCTCTTAGGTTGAGTTTGATTGCATAATTTTTGTATTGATGAATCGAATAAAAAATTTATCCTATATTTGATTTGATAAATTTATTTAGTAACTGAATAAAAATTAAGTTGATAGATTGAATAAAAGATTCAAATTTTGTTTTATTTACTTTATGGGACAAAAATAAAATTTACTTGACAAAAATAAAAAATATTTTGCATTATCAAAAATATCATTTTATATTATAATATTGAGTTAATTAATATTATTTTTATTAAATATTACAAAAATTATTTATTTTATAATATAAATAATTAATCTTTTAATATAAATTTTATATTCAATATTATATAAATCAAACATGGTAAAATAAGTTTGTACTGTCGAGTTTTTCTTATACTTTGTCTTATTTTATCATTATAACCAAAAGCTATCTTAATTGAAAAATAGGTACTAATAACCCTATTTGTATATTTTATTTATTCATTTCAAGGTATAGATAATAATATGTGATTGATAAAATATAGATAGTAATTGGATAACTATAAGAGTTTGGATGAATTGTAAATACATCTTTTTATATATATTTTTTTTATTTTGCAAGAGAAAAGGAACCTTATTTGTAGATAAAAAGTAGATACACAACATCTCAACAAAGTCTCATCTTTTGGGTACTAACAATCCTTTAACAACAATTCGTACTTCTTATTTATTCAATTAAAAGTATACATAGTAATATGCTATTGATAAAATATAGATAGCAATTGAATAATTGGATAAGTATAAGAGTTTGGATGAATTGTAAATACATCCTTTTATGTTTGTTTTATTTATATATGACTTTTTTTTTTAACTTTTAAATTAGAGTATTTAAACTCTCTGATCCTAAAAAAATGTTTTTAGTCACCTACAATGGGATCAACTGCGAAATATAAAGGTAATATAAAAAAAATAATAATAATTATAGCAACATATCTAAAAACTAAAAGATAAGAAAATGAGAGTTATTTCTTCTCTTTTTCGTGATTTTGTAAATTTCATTTTTTTAATTACTGTTCATTATTGTTTTTTTAAGCACAAAATAGTGAAAATTTGGAGACATACACACTCAACTTAAAAGATAGGAATTAAACCCACATAACATATATATAAAACAATACAAGGAGTCGTGCTCTATAATTTACTCTCAAGAGTTTAGAGTAGTAAAATTTATCCAAATAAGATGGATGGCGTGAACCGAGTGGAGTTTTGTCTGAGGATGATTAAATATGCTACAAGTTATTCCAATTGACTTATGATTTTAATACTCTTGGGAAATGAAGAAGTGGACTTGCAAAACTCGTGCAAACAAAGGCTAGTAGGATAAGAATAGCATGGAGGAAAATGTCAAAATATGCATATGTGCTAAGGAAAGTGTCAAACATACATGTGGGTTGTAATAGATTCCTCAATTAATTATTGCAGAATTTCAGAGACCATGGGAGGGTTTCATCTTTCAAGGAGTTTGGATTTAATAGTTTTTACCTTTTGGACCACATCGGGAAAAGCTAGACGTACCTCTTTTTTTTTTTTTTTTTTTTTGTGTCTGTGTGTTTAGAGTCCGATTGTTTTATCTTCTGGAGCAATACGAGATTGAAAGGTGCACAGCTTTATGATTAATTATTTCATCTCAAGTATAGGCAAAATTAGAGAAGATCCGAAAAATTCTAATATAACTTGGGCTTTATTCGTGTCTCGCATTGATATAATTGATAAAAATAGAATATAGTGAAATTTTTTCTCCATTACCTCCGATCCACGCTGTTGTATCAATGTGACTCCCATCTTCGAATTTTTCACTAGTGGAAGTAGAAAGTCACATGCTCCTAACCATCTCCAAATTCTTATCACAACCATCAAGATTGCGACACACGCCCCCATTTGAACGAAACTTTGTTTTCTCTTAATTTCTCTTGTGTGGAGCATTTACAATGTTAGTAATGACCAAACAAGAATAGGGATATGATTAAGTGTACATGATCTTCATGTGTTAGAGATTGGACAAGTATACATATTCAACTCGTGTTTGCATGAATTTAGATGTGTTGAAATGAAAGAAAATTGAAGGAAATTAACCCAAAAAGAAGAAGAAGAAGCTTTATTTGGTAGTATAAGTGAAGAATGCAAAGTGATGAAAAAAAGAGACTAAAATCACAAGAAAAAATCGCTTTTAGGGATAACTTTTTTACGTACACATTTTGTTACTCTTTATTTCCCTTTTATAAAGTAAACTAAAGAAAAAAATTAACATATTTCTCTTCATTTTCTTTTAATATTCTTAAACATAAAGTAAAATTGTATCTTTTTTTCGACTATCATTCCTTTCTCTTAATTTTTACTCATTTTTATCTTCTTCTTTTTTTTATTATCAAAAGTTGCCAAACATAGTGTTTAATTTCTGAAGGCAGTAAATGATTCTTATTTTTTTCGATATAAAAAGTTATTTTTCTTCATTTTCTTTCTTTCGTAACCATTCCACACCCACCCACCACCAACCCGGGTTGGTTTTGCTTCTATGTATGTGCTTGAATAAAACCAATAGAGACCAATAGATTTAAAATAGAACAAAGCAGACCGCCACACGACCAAATCACATCAGGCAACCTCCTGCAATGGCGAATCACAACACGAGGTATTTAAAAATTAACCACTTGTTGCATCAATTTATTTTTCCCAACCAAAGACTTTTTAAAAAAGTTTAACAAATGATAAAAAAGTTCGTAAAAATTGATTTTATTAGTGCGATTTAGCCTGCTACTGCTCTCAATAAGAACCGCATTCATTTCCCCTTTCATCAACAGGCACACAGATAATAATTATATGAAGTTGAAACAATACTTGTCCGAACAATTTTTCCTCGAATAATTTGGAACATTCATTATCGAAACGGAAATAAGGAACAAAAAAAAAAAAAAAAAAAAAGAAATTTCCACTGTACTCGTTTTATTCGTTTCCCATTTATTTATTTATTTTTTTAAAATTTCCATCGTTATGCACTAGTTAAACCTTTTAATTACCAAAACTTAATTAATAAAAATTAAAGTTAGCTAAGTTGATAAGGATGAACCATGTTTTATCAATGTGTCGATTGTATTAGTGGGTGGTCATCGATCCTGCAAACATACCATAATCCATTCTGATGATTGATGCTGAAATCACCGGAACTTTTTTGAATTTAGAAAAAAAAAAAAAAAAATTCTTGATTATATCTGTAATAGTTGAGCTGCACCATGATAACAACAATTACAACTACGTTCTTTCTTTCTTTCTTTTTTTTTTTTTTTAAACCACTATTGCAACAACCTCACAAAGCGCTATGCACACTCTTTTTTAATACTTGTTAATCTAATAATTTCAATTGTCATCCGCAGCAACCAACAGCTTTAGAGTTTGAAAAACGGTAGGTGGTGCAAATAGTCACTGGAAAATTAGTACCTACGACAAATTGTGTCCATAAAAAATAAACGTACCTTTGAACGATTTTTTCTTGGGAAAAATACAGTTTTATTCCTTAATATTTACCATTTCTTATTCGAATCTTAATGTATTTTTCTTTTATTTGAGTTCTTAATATTTTTAAAATTTTATGAAGACAAGACTTTGTCAAATTTATTAACTTTTTCATTCATTCATGATATATATCAATTTCAAAATGGTCCATAATAATCAATTTAACAAAAAATTTAATATATTATAATAAAAGAAAAGATTGATAGTAGAAAAAAGGGGTTAAAAAAAAATTATATCTATCCTAACCATCTTGATAACAGTCTGAGGCCAATGAGAAATCAATATATGTCTAAGATGAGCTAAAAATCTAGTATAATTGATAAAAATCTTATTTTTGTAAAGTTTAAAAACGTTAAAGATTCAAATAAAAAAAAGATTTAGAAATTAAATAGAAAGTATGTGAATATTGAAGATTAAAAACGTATTTTTTCCATTTTTTTAAGGAATAGATTTCATGATTTATGTTGTATCAAAGTATAATAGAAGATGCACATCATAATAGATGCATATGATTACACATACCTTCTCCTCCTACCGAATCACTAATGACCGGTATAATAATAATTAACTTCTTATACAGTAACAAGTAACAACCCGTGACTTTGCCGACTTGGAATCAGACAGTAAATTACAGAATTCTTTATCTTCGGTGGATTGAAGTGTTTTTTAAGTCTTAAACAGTCGCCAATCAGTCAATTAAAAAAAACATATTTTTGGACCATCCAACCTAATTGGGGACATTAAGGGTTGGCCGACCATGCTCAATTATTTGAGGAAATCATTAACTAATTGGAAAGGATTCAAGTTGTGTACACGAGATGGTCTTCTCCTCCTCCTCCTCTCATGTGGTCTTATTGGTTAAGATCCAAGCCTTCCAATCAAGCAGCCAGTATGCCCGCTATTCATTTTATTAAAAAAATGTCTATATATTAACTCGAAGCAATTTCAAAACTTCATTCGAGTTTCCATTTCGTCATTTTACACTAGATTAGCACATACTACACCTGCACTATAATTGTATACAAAATAATAAAATAGTCATGTAAATATATATCACATAGAAATATCTTTCATTTGAAAAAAATATACAATTTTTTTTTTTCATATAAAACAGTAAATACGCATCTTTATATCTTTATATGATGATACTAAATCAATATTCTTCCATCTAATTTGTCGTAGCACCTTTATTTTTTCTTAATAATTTAAATAATGTATTCTCTAAATCATGTAAGACAGTAAAATGGTCCTAAACTTTAATAATGTAGTTTAAACCAAAATTTCCTTCCAATCTTTTATATATATATATATTAAGCTTCTAAAAAAAATTCGAAAAACACACATCCATAATAAAAAAGAGTTTGAAATCATCTAATGCATAGTGTCTTCGATAAGATATTACTATATTATTGTAAAGGATGCGAAGCTGAATAATCAGTAATGGTTGATAATATAAATAAAATTAAAATTGAATAATCATTTTAAAATGACATCTCCCTCGCTAAAGTGAATCGTTCAATTATAGGAGCGATACTGAGAAAAAAAATAATAAGCAAATTGGACTTATTAAACAGTCGAATCATTTCATTATGCAAAGGAACGGATCTAAAGTTTTTTTTTTTTTCCTTTATAACAAGGAGAGAGGATTATTGAGCCTGCACCTTTCTGTTATGAGATTAGTGTTTAATATTTATATCATTTAATTATAAATGTTTAAATGAAAATAAAATAAAAATCTAAAGTTGATATTGAATGAAAGAATGGTTCCTACACGTATTTGCAAATTCAAGAATCATGATTAGTTTTAAATTACAATGCAATGCCAGATTGTGTCAAGAATCGTGCAGGTAAATTAATTGTGTTGTGGTAAAAACTGTAATTAATGTCATGGAGAAATTACTTAATAACAACTAATATTGGAAAACTGTGTCATCGAAGATATCTAATAGGTTTCGTCCTTCAATATTATAGATAATGTACCATACCATGAACATTATTTAGAAGTACAATACAAGTTCATCGGCTAACAGCTCAACAAATATTGGTAATGGTCAACTGAAATTCCTTTAAGTTAAAGAATCTCTTGCAAGAAAAAATTTATCTACCCTAAAATTTATGTTTTTTTGTTTATTATAAATACCAAAACAGGACGTCATCCGACTGTTGGCCGATCGTATTATTTTATATTAAAAAAATCTTATGTGAAGGAAATACTAACCTACCCTAAAAATTGTGCCCTTTTAAGTATAAATACCAAAACTCAGTGACACTCCAAGAACATAAAAACCTAAATACTTTTATCGAAAAGCTTCTATAGTGGCCTCATATGAAGTCCTCATTGATTTATTTTATAAAATTGAACTAAATTTTGACTTTAAATTGCTTTAGTAAGATATATCATGGATGGAAAGTGTAATTAAAAAAAAAAAAAATGCAGCTTATTGCTCTTAGTTTCGCACAACGCAACCGCCCTCCACACTTAATATGGCATGAGATGTAATATGTTATTAATTAGGATTTGGATCATTTAAAATTAGTTACCTAAAATTATACCCTTATGATGTAACTATATGTAATTAATAATTTAAACTAGAAAGAAAAAATGATATCGTGATATTATAAAATTCAAAATAATCTTAATCGTTAAATAAATAACTTTAGGTAAAGTACTTTAGATAATTCATTTTTTGCTATTAGCATACAGGAAAACATGGTTACTGGTATTAGATATGATGCCATATCATAACAATGGAACTCTTAAACCTTATATTGATTTATGTCCTTTGTATTTTTGTTCTCTTAATTTTCTTTAATTTATGGTTTTAATAAAGAAATCTCTAGATTAGATAATATAATATATATATATATATATATATATGTAGTGTGTAACTACTAATTGTATTGAAATACTTAGTAGGAGTAGTGGATATTTTTCGAAAAAAAATATCATCCATATTATTATATGTTCGGTTATGAATCATAGTTATAAGCTATATGTATATTTATGCAATGAATAATTTTTATTAAATCTTTTGCCCAATTTATTCTTATAGTCTAAATTATTTGAGGTGAACAAATGGAGAGGATTTATTTCCAACTTACAAACCCGGACCATACAAGCAATTTCCTTATCTAAAGCCAGCCATGATACGCCGACTAATAATAGGTCAGTATTTGTTCCCAAAATTTTCTTCCAACCAATACAATCATGCACATTTTGATTTTTCCAAAAAACCAAACGCCAACACTTGGAGCCATTCCATTGATGCACGTGGAAGCAACTTTATGGAGCCATGTTGCTTTTCCTATATTAGGCTATAGGGTTCAGTCAAGAGTTAGTGTCCGGAATTGACTACTGAGTTCCTCCAAGAAAACTAAAAACCCACAAACACAGTAGTAACTCAAAAAGAAACCGACCAAGATCAATGACTCAGCACTTTGCTATTTTGGATGCACGGAAGTGTCACTTTCGAATGCAAAAACCCAGGCCCTACCCTGATACCACACGGATTAGAGCTTGATAGCTCATACAGTTACAACTTACGCATATAAATGGCCAGACCAACCATGTACGAGGACCAAGCCATTCAAGTTCCTTCACTAGAAGCAATACACACATTATAACCTTCAACTTTCTTCCCCGTTTTTACTCCCTCTCGCAAATATGGTAAGTTGCTGTACTGTTGTTTTTAGTACCCCCTTTTTCGTTTTCTGTTAATAGAATGTTTCTGTTCAGTCAATGCAGAGTCACCATTTTGGGTTATTCGTAACAACTTTCATGGAAATGATTGCAGGTTCACGTCACGAGCCATGGCGAAAAAGGTGGTACAGACGATGGATCTGTTGTGGACTATCGAGGAAATCCTGCGGACAAGACTAAGACCGGAGGATGGTTGGCTGCTGGTTTAATCTTAGGTACTCTATTCACGTTAAATTTAGTTCCACAACTAACTGATATAAAAATTCCTGCACTTAATAGATCGGTGTGTCCTTTAGCATTTACGTCATAATTAACGATTCATGGATATTCCATCGATGCAACATGAATGTGTGTGTTTTCTTGTTATAGCTAGACCATTAAGAATATTGAAAGGATATCTTTGTCCACATGGTGAATCAGGTACTGAACTTTCCGAGAGAGTTTGTGTCATGGGCATATCAATGAACTTGGTGACATACCTAGTTGGTGATTTGCATATTCCATCCGCGAAATCTGCAAATATAGTGACAAACTTCATGGGGACACTCAATCTTCTCGGTCTACTTGGTGGTTTCCTAGCAGATGCTAAACTTGGCAGATACCGAACAGTTTCAATCTTCGGATCCATAACCGCTGTGGTGAGTTATCTGAAATTGCCAATCCAATACTGTGGTGATTTCAGAGATCTTATCTTTTGCATAAGCACCATATCATATTCTAGTTCATTCCATGCAACCTAAGTGAACTTGGCATTAGTAGTAGGATGCTTGCTAATTACTAATTACAAGATCTGTTTCAGTTTCCTGTTTATTTTAAGGAAACCGCTTGTTAGCGAAAATGTTTTCCCTTAAAAAATGTTTTCTTAAAAACAAGATGTTTTCATGTGTTTAGTTTTTCATTTAAAAAAAAAAAAAAAGAAGAAGTGATGAACAGACTTTTGATACTTGACTCGTGGATTTTGTGTAGCGCATAGCTAAACAAATTATCTTTTTTTTGGGATATTACATAAATGATGTCAAACCTTTCATGTCAAACTAAAAATATTGCTGATGATGTTTTGATATTTATGATTACGACCTCTTGGCTTTCATTTTCTTTATAATATTTTAACAAGTCGTATGATGTCCAAGGGAAAAGAAATTAAAACTCTCTTGAATTTGTCACCTCCAACAGATCCATGTCTATTTCACTTAGAAAAGCTAGTTAGTTCGGGTGGTCAATAACAAGTTCTCAATCTTGAACAGGGTGTTACTCTGTTGACATTGGCCACCACCATCTCAAGCATGAGACCCCCTCCATGCAGTGACTACAGAAGATTACATCATGAGTGCATCGAGGCTAATGGCCAGCAGCTAGCCCTGCTTTATGCGGCCCTATACATCATAGCACTGGGTGCCGGAGGCATAAAGTCCAATGTATCAGGTTTTGGGTCCGATCAGTTTGATACATCGGATCCAAAGGAAGAGAAGGCCATGATATTTTTCTTCAACAGATTCTACTTCGGCATCAGTATCGGATCTTTATTTGCGGTGCTAGTGCTGGTATACATCCAGGATGACATTGGAAGAGGATGGGGATATGGGATTTCGGCAGGAACAATGGTAATAGCTGTCCTTGTATTACTATTAGGGACAAAGTTGTACCGATACAGGAAGCCACAAGGAAGCCCATTAACTGTCATTTGGAGGGTGTTCTTCTTGGCTTGGAAGAAGAGGACGTATCCGCACCCTCCTCAACCAAGCTTCTTGAATGAATTCCATAATGCAGTGGTCTCACATACAAAGTTATTCAGGTAAATCAAGAGTTGATAACAAGAAGAATGCATTTCTGCCTCTTGGCATTGTTAAGCAATGAATATAAAACCCACATCATATCTATAAACTTAAAACAATTAGATTACTTCAATCATAGAAGGAATATAGGAAGTTATCCCACTTGAACATTTCAAGCATATTCCAGTGAAAAACTCAAGCAAGCAAAAGTGATATAGTAACGGAAACGGGTGAAAACTAAAAAGAAACATTGAGGGAAGGCTAATATACTTTCACATTTTTCAGTATAGATGTTTTTATTGAACCCAATAGCAAAAACATTCTACTAAACATGCTGATCCATCTCTCTCTGTGTATCTTTACCAGCTATCTTGACAAGGCAGCCATCGTGGATGAAACTGCTGAGAAAGCCAGCAAAACCGACCCATGGATAGTTTCTACAGTGACAGAAGTTGAAGAAGTAAAAATGGTGCTAAAGCTTATGCCTATCTGGTCCACCTGTATCTTGTTTTGGACAGTCTATTCTCAAATGACCACCTTCACCATTGAGCAAGCATCCATCATGAACCGAAAATTAGGATCTGTATTCATTCCTGCTGGATCTTACTCTGCATTCCTGATAGCTACGGTGCTCTTCTTCACTTCCCTTAACGAAAGGGTCTTCGTTCCATTGGCACGGAGGGTAACAAGAAACACACAAGGCCTGACAAGCCTTCAAAGAGTTGGTATAGGATTGTTGTTCTCGATGGCTGCAATGATAGCTTCAGCCATAGTAGAAAAGGAGAGGAGGAAAGCATTTAATCAAGAAAACGTTCAGATAAGTGCTTTCTGGCTAGTTCCTCAATTCTTCTTAGTGGGTGCCGGTGAAGCTTTTGTGTATGTTGGTCAACTTGAGTTCTTCATAAGGGAGGCACCAGAAAGGATGAAATCGATGAGCACAGGACTTTTCTTAAGTGCCATCTCAATGGGGTTCTTCGCAAGCAGTTTGTTAGTGTCAATAGTGGACAAAGTGACAAAGAACAGATGGTTAAGAAGCAATCTAAACAAAGGAAATTTGGATTACTTCTACTGGTTGCTTGCAATTTTAGGAACAATCAATTTCCTGGTTTTTGTGGCCTTTGCAATGAAACATCAGTACAAGGTTCAGAATTACATTTCAAATGACAACTGCAAAGATGAGTTGAGTTCTTCCATGGATATGACAGTAAGAGAGAAAGAAGAGGAAATGATTAGCATCGAAGTAAAAGAGGCAGCTCATTATGTTTGATTTTAGTGGATGTGAAAGAGAATCCATGTCCCGAATCCTTCTCTTCCATAAGGCAGGAAAGATGGAAGGTCTGGCTACCGTTTTTGTTGAATTTAGCTCCACAACCAATTTGATGTGAAAGCGCAAGCTTGTAGATCATTCTGGGCTTTTGTATTTATACTTTTTTAACACTTTCAACACTGTTATCGCTGTTGAATGAATGTCGTAGTATGTGATCACTACCTTTCTCTTCCAACAGTTTTATCTTTTTGCCGAAAAGAATGAACCCAGCTGTCATTTCATCATCTTTCTATTTATTTCAAGCATTCAACATGTTTGGTTGTGATGATCTGAAGGGGAAGCAGGACGAAAATGGTAGGATGCTTGGTGGAAATGAAAGCAATTAAGGCATACGACAAAATTTTAAAACTTTTCTACTATTGAATAGTTCCAGAATCCTGTTGAAAAATTAGAAGTTTTTTAAAGGACCTCATAAATGACCTACTTATTCTTAAAAAGGGCGTGCATCAAACGCATAAAAGGAGGACCAGAGTAGCCAATTTAACGGCAATCTTAGCATGGTAGCACGCAGAGTTGCAACATTCTTAAATAGCACGTAAATTTCCATAGTAGCAGTTGCTCTGGTCCATGTGATCGGAAAAAGAAAATGCAACCATTCCTATGCTATCAGATTGAGATTGAAATTCAGAGATGCAACTCAAAAACTTTGCCTTCGAATTTCTTGTATGTACCTATCAACAACCTGCCTTTTTTGCGTTGAGTCATGAATGGGTGACTTCATATGAAGTCTATGCAAATTTTTGTTATAATTACCATTACCAGAATCTACATGTTGTACTATATGTATATTCTGATAATAAGAACGTGCACAAGAATCCGAATATTTATACTAAAAACGTATATCTATGTACCATAATTCCGTACTGTGATTTCATATAAACCCACTCGTACAACACTTAGTGCAGGTAATTCCCCAACAACCTCAGACTCAATTTAACTATCCATAATGCCAATTCAAACAAACAAACCAAATTCAGAGACTGGGGCGTGTGTTAGCTAACGAGTTTTCTCCAAAGAGCGAGGGAGGGAAATTCTGTAGGTCTCGCCGGAAGGTGGCGGCGGCGGATGATTCAAATGGGCATTCATAGTCCAATTGTCAATTGGATACTTATGGAAAGAAAAATGGAATTGAATATTTTATTTTGATTTATTTTTTGAATCATTTTCCTTGAAATAAGTCAAAAGTTTTCGTTTCTTTTTTTTTTATTTATTTTTTTTAAATTTTGGATTAAGACATCTCTCCAAATAGGAAAGGAAATACTGAAATGAAATATTACATGAAGAATAATGGTGCTTTTACACAAGATGTGACCAGATCAAGTATCGATTGTTTTTTTTTTTTTTTTTTGTTTAAATTCAAACTTGTATCTATGTGGAAATCTATAAAATGTATAGATATTTTGAACCATCAATTTAATTTTTTTTTTTTATAATACATGGATCATACAGGAATTAATTGTCTTATAGCATATATATTTCGAATATTTTCTTTATAAATATAATTTTTTTTTGTTTAAGCGTGTGTCTCATCCTGATTTATTTATTTTTCCTTTTCCTTTCCATATGGAAAAATAAAATTATTTTTATGGTTTATTTCCCCTTTGTACTCCAAACGTATTGTTAAATAGTTGAATCATTTTATTATCTTATTGAAACATAAATTGCTAGCAAATGCTTTTATATGTGGTTGGGTGGGGTATAAATTATGTAATATACTAAATTTGGATCTTTAGAAAGTCTAGAAATGATCTTAATATTTTAATCCATAGTAGTATTATTACTGTAACGTTGATCCGATTCACATGTGGATGTGAGAAAGAGATAGAGGGATTAAATTATACGAAAAATCACACTTTTAGTCTTCAATGTTACCAAATTTTCCTATGAGTACTTAACTCTTTTCTTCCTACTATTTAAGTTTCAATCCTTTCAAAACCTTATAAAAATAAAATTTCTATTAAAACAATCAAAATTTCAATCAATCTTGAGCCTATATAGCTTCATATTGGCCTTGGGGTTTGCATAATTTTTTCTAACAATTTTTCTTGCTTTTCATTATTTATTTTTATTTTTATTTTTTTATAATTATTACATTAAATAATTAAATATATTGAAGATTATTTTTTAATTATATTATATAATTAGATATACTTTGTATTTGTTGTATTAAACTACTTATTGTAGACCAATTTCAAGTTGGTACATGTTATGGAAGGATGGAAATTTTAGTGAATTTAATAAAAATCCTATTTTTATAAAGTTTTGAAAATATTGAGAACTCAAATAGAAAAAAAAAAAAACACTGAGGACTCAAACATAAACGTAGTTAAATGTTGTGAAGCAAAAATGTACTTTTCCATAAAAAATATTATTATTAGTTATGAGATTCAAATTGTTTTAGTGTACATATATTAGGGGTAAGTGAGTAACCCAATTGTATACGACACTTATTGAGATCCTATTTCAACAAGTAAGTTTCGAGCACAGGATAAATTTTGAATATAATTTCTCGAAATCTACTCCTAAGGTAAGCTATGAGTATGAATATAGGGTAGCATGTCTCACTCTGGAACTTGTTTTCTAAAATATATAGGATATATGCTTTATGATGCTTTTACTCATTTTGTACTAATAATTAAATAATATTAAGAAATAAAAATATTAATACTGTTTTTTAGTCACGAATAAAATAATAACAAAAACCTAATTCATAGTAAACCATTGTGTATTGCTTGTATCTATTATTTAGTTCCCCTTTCTTCTTCCTCTTTCTCTTTTTCTTCTTCTTCTTTTAGTAAAAACATCTCTCTCCTTTCATTATCTTTTTTTCTTCCCCCCCTCTTCCTTCCTCTTTTACTAATTTTAGTCTAGTAAAGTTTTAAAAATATCTTGGTTCTTAATTTATTATCCAATTTATCATATTAAAATTACTCACTCATGGTTTTTATATTCTATGTATAAACAATCTTGTGGTATGATAAAAATTTTATTTTATGATTTGAAAATAAAAAAAAAAACAAAAGAAATTTCGGTATGACTTAACCATAAGTTTGGATATTTCTAGTTATAGAAATATTATCTATTTTGCCTATCAAAGTTTTATATTGTCTCAATTTAAAATACGTTATAACTTATAAAAAATATTATCAGCAATTTAGCGATAGTGTAGTTATTATTTGATATTGATTATACGTCCAACAAAAGGTTTTAAAAGAAGATAAAAGAAAAAAAAAATACAAGTTCTACATGATACCCTATACTCTGTAGAATTTGCAGGGTATAAGATAGTTTCAAAGTGTCGTATGATAGGTTCTGAGTACAAAAACTTAGAACTTGTATTTACAGGATAGGGTACAGGTAAAGTCTTATACTCACTCACCCCTAATACATATGAAACCATCTTTTGATGTAAATGTAAAACTTGAAAGTAAAAGAGAAAATAATATAAGAAAATAAAAATAAGAGGAGTTAAAAGATAAGGGTAAGTGCGGCATTAACAGTTTTAACAAAGGATATTTTCGAAATAGAAAAGTTTAGTGAACCTTAAGTACAAAATGGTTCTTGAAGCCACAAAGGGAGAAAAACCAAATATTAGTATTTTCGAGTTGAGAAAACTAAGGTAAGGTTATTGCAATGCCTTTTTATTGTATGATTCTTATATGTTCTTATTGAAAACCCACTTTTTTCATGTAAGATAGCTCTAAAATGAATTTAAGAAGTCTTCTTGGGTGTCCCACAGTGGATCTTATGTGGTGAAAGTGAATCTAAAGGCATAAAACATCAAGGTAAGGTTATGTAGTTGTTTTTCATTGAGTTTTGGTAAGATCTCTTAAAGAAATTTGTTTTTCTGTATAGGGCTACAGGTAAAACAACTTTAGGATAGTTCCACATGTTCTTAGTGGTGGTATCGTATCTAACAAGTTCCTATAGGTATGATTCTAGAAAGTACACTTATAAGTGTTGTTTCTTTGTTTCGAGTATTGTTTGGATGAGTCGGGGTGTGACTTGATATTAATGTTTGAAATTTAGTCAGGTGGAGTAGTTTTCAAAATCGAAAAGAAGTAGGGTTGAGTACGGAGATGAATATGTCGTTGCATTCTGCAAATTGCAACTAGTGTTTGAACACCATCCCTTAGAGCATTAGGATGCCAATGGCATTTTGCTCCTTTTTGAGGATGGCATCTAGATGCCTGTTAAATTAGCACTCGGACACTATAAACCCTGATTCTTATAACAACATTTCTTTAAGTTTTTTAAGGGTTTCCAAGTTTGTTTTCCTATCTTAAACCCTTAACTAAACTTTTCTAAACAAGAATCTCCACTTGAAACATCTAACAATTCAAACTAACTTCTTAGCAATCATAGTTTCATTATGTGGTTCCTAAGTAAACATGAGTCGATTAAGTTGCTATGTTAGAGAACATCCTTAGATAGGTTCAAAACTCGGTGAGCGTGTTGTGTCTTGTATGGATAGGTTGTGATGCACTTGTGTCGGATTCTAAGCAAACACTTCAGTTATGTACGAGGTGCTTATGTGTATAGGCTTAGAAATGGTATAAATGAACCTAACACATATTTGGCTTTAATAATTTATGTTAGGTGTGCTTAGTTGGATCCAAGAGACTAGGAGAACCAGACCTTAGGGTAGCACTCCAATTATCTTAGTGCGATGGTGTCTTGAATGGAGTTTTACTTTGAAATTATCTAGGTGGATTAGGTGTTCTATGGTTCTTAAGATATCAAGGAGGACCCAATACTAATACTTCTATATATATTTATATATTGAGTGCTGGAGTCATGAGTCACTCCAAGTTCTAAGATGTTGGAATTGTGTTGCTTATCAAACTTAATTAAAGATAACAAATTGTAGTTGTTGCATTTAAAATTATTAATTTAGTTGATGTGTGTCCTTTACATTACTACATAAACACGAGTATGTGTTTGATACCTTGCACTGAGCTTTGGTTCACCCTTTAAGAATTGTTGTTTTTAGATGAGAGCATAGGTCTTGATGGCTACGAAGAGTACTACAGTGAGTATGGATACTATAGTGAGGATGTTGATTATTACTTTAATTATGGAGATGGTTCAGTGTAATTTCAATAGGGTTATGGCACTTGTTGAAAGAGTTATCGAACTTTGTTTTTATCTTTATGTTGTTTCTTAAGCTACAAGAAGTCACTTGAGACTTCTCTAGTACGTGTCTTTGGCAGTATGCAGTTGGTTAAGTTTAGAGGTTATGAGGTATTAAGTTTGCTATCTTGGTATTTTGAGACGCTTGTTAATGAATTATGTTAAATTTATTTCCTTTGAATAAAATAAAGTGAAAGTTTGATTATTATGTAAGCAATGGTGGATTGAAGATGTTTCAAGACATCCCTAAAACATTGTATTAGAGTTATTATTGGCGATTGGTGATTAATGGAGTATGTAATGATGCTAACAGGTTGATTCTAGATTTTTGAAATGTCAATAGATCTTGAGGACACACAGTAGGCTGTAATTTCCCAAGTTTTGGGGTGTTATATCTTTAATATTAAAGCCTTAAGTTTCAAAATCTAAATCATAGACAACTGAGGTTTGAACCTTAGTAAAAGTAAGTTGTGAATTAGAGTGAATGATTTGATTATAAGAAATGGACGAGTAGCATGTAAAGTAGTGTTAAGATTGTATGCTAGACGCAGTTCTTTATGCTGAGGTTGCTTATTTTGTTTAAGTTCTTAGTAATCCTTTCCTTTCTTGTATTTGTAGTACATTCAAGTTACTTAACCCCTTCTTTTGAAACCAAACCTCATGACTTTGCTCGTGTGTTTCCTCTTGTAGCATGCATAGATGCGATTCTACTTCTAGTTCTTCCTTACATCCTTAAGGCGATAAGGACACTAACCTAAATTACATCCCTTTGCCAAACCAAAGCCAGACTAAGATAAGACTGCTACCTTAAGGGTAGAGGCTTATACCACCAGCCCAAGGCCAACTTACCCCTAACTAACCAAACCTAGCCTCAGCATGGTCAAGGTTAAGGATTATACATAATGATAGTTGCCTAGGTTCTGAACTCGATGAATGCTATGGTAAGGGTGTTGGTGCAGCAGCAATAACAAATTCAGAGGGACATGCAGGTGATATAGGAGAATGTTGAGATATGGAGGCAAGTTGCTATGGATGTTGGTATAAGTAGTCGTACTAGTTGGGATACCTTTGATCGGTTTGTAAAGATTACCCATAACTTCTACCCTAAGCTGAATGATCCAATAGGGGTTGAAGAATAGATCATTGAAGTAGAGAAGTCTTTTGCTATGACAAAGGTACTGGATAATAAGAAGGTAACCTATGCTACTTTCTTTTTGAAGGGTTTTGTAGCCTAATAGTGGGAGAATGCTCCTATGACGAACATAAATGTAGTTGGTTCTATCATTTGGAAGGGTTTAGGCGGTTATTCTTTGACAAGTTCTTCCCTAAGAGTACTAAAGAGTTGATGGAGCTGGCTTACCAAACACTACAATAGGGTGATCAATCAGTATTAGAGTATGAGGTGGAGCTGAACCACTTAGCCCAGTTCTTGCCAGAGCTAATAAGGAGAGATGAGAGGTCACATACCAAACAGTTCCACTTTAGGTTAGAGCTTGAGTGGCAGGAAATGATGGTAAGGTATAAGGGCACATAGGCGGAGATAGTTGAGCAAGTCAAAAGTGTGGAGTAGGGTATGAAAAGAAAAGAAGAGCTACTAGCTTGTAGAGAGAAGAAAGCCTTAGGTAAGAGGCCTATACCTAGCTATGAACCACCATAAAAGTATGAGAGACCTACATGGAGCATTATGATCAAAGAGGGCAGTAGACTACCTTTTGCATTACCTAAGCCAATGATGTAGCTAGCCCCAATGCTAACTCGACTGCTTATGCCCATGTCGGCTAGGTAGACCTGTTGTTGTGGACTACATAACATTTTTGAGTGCAAATAGTCTCCGAGTGCTTGCTTCTTATGTAGTAAGAGTAGGCATGTTAGCAAAGATTGAAAGGAGCCAACTCCTATGCATCATGGTTTTTGCTTTTGATGTAATCAGAGAAGTCATCGAGTAGCTAAATGTACGAAAGTAGGGAAACAACTTGTTTAGAATACCTAACTTGCTACTACTCAAAGCATTATCAGAGCTGCTTGACCCTAGCTAGGACCCTGCTAAAAAGCATTAGCTCTAGTCTTTGCACTTCAACAGTACAGGCAAAGTTAAGAGACTATTGATGTGGATACTCTTGTAGGTGCGCTTATTATCCTTAATTAGAGAGTACATGTTTTATTTGACACTGGAGCATCCTACTCTTGTATTGCTGAACCTATGGTGAATGCTTGTAAATTATGGGATGTATTTCCGGACACTTCCTTGATCGAGAATTTATCAAGACATAGAGATTGTTGTAGAAGGAAGGTTTTTGCCAACATAATTGTTAGTGTTGTACATGTTAGACTTTGATTTAATTTTGTCATGCATCTTCGGGTCATATACATAGAGGCTGCACCATAATGAATAAAAAATAAAGAAATAAAAGGGTGTTTAGCAAATCTAAATGGCTACCAGCTGGATACGATACACTGACAAATCCTACTTAACCTAATCCTAACACTAGATATGACACACAAATGCAATATTAGGGCCGCTTACCATTAACTCTTGCTAAAAGAGCTAGATAAGAGCCAGAAGATAAGAGATAAGACACGACTGAGTGTTCTCAAAAAGGGGTAATGTCTATATTCAATAATAAAGAGTGATAATGTCTGTATACAAACAAAGGGGGGTTTCTATACTCATCCCACTAGGGTTACAATACATACATAAAAATACAAAAGGGTAAATTACAAATAGAATACATGAAACATACTAAAAAGGGTAAAAGAGATAAAGAATATTCTATATGAAAAAAAGTAAGGAATCCTTTTAGAATGTTGTACTAAAAGACACGTGTCACATAGTGGCTAGCGATCTGGGATGCAGCTGGTCTTTATTGGAGCATATCTTGAGGTGGCTCGACCTTAATATAGTGTAATTTGAATGGAATCAGGAAAGGGGTTAGTAGTCAAAGTAGACCTAATCTGGTTTAGGTTAGAGCTCAGTTGAGCATGTTCAGATTCCTCTTCATTATGTGTCACATATTGGCTCGAAAACTAATCAAATCATGATATGAGCTTTGTAATGGATGGGGGTTACTTGGTAGGTTGGCACTTCTTCTTGGAAGCTCGGGAATTGTGTCAATCTATATTAGAGCCTAGTATTCAGGTCGATAGAAATGTGAAAGGTGGATGTCATGATAGGAATCCTTGTCTTGAAGGGAGTTTTGAGCTAGTATTCTTCGTGTGAGTCCTTGTAGTCTTCTAGCTCGACTATGTGCGATTGGTCTAACAAGTTGATTCCTATCATTTTGGTTATAGATTGGTTGGTAAGACACCATGTAACTATTGAATGTTACAACATAGTGATCACTTTTGAGCTTCTAGGGGAAGTATCTTTTCAATATCAAGCAAAAGATTAGAGGCCAATAAATTGTATTGATTATGAGTTGTAGGGAAAGCCTACCTTAGTAGCCTTAAGTCCAAGGATTGGTGAAGAGTTGAAGTCGGATTAGGTATCGGCGGAACAAGAATTCTTAAATGTTTTCCTAAACAACCTACTTAGTTTATCACTTAAAAGAGAAGTGCAGTTCAAGATAGACCTTGTACTAGACACTAAGCCTATTTAAAAGTCGCATATAGAATGGCTCCTATTGAACTTAATGAGTTGAAGACCCCAATTATAGGAGTTACAAGACAAGGGGTTTGTAAGACCAAGTTCGTATTCTTAGGGAGCCTTGGTTACATTTGTAAAGAAGAAAGATGAGAGCATGAGAATGTATATGGACTATAGAGATTTGAATCATGTGACCGTCAAGAATAAGTATCTACTACCCTAAATTGACGACCTATTTGACTAGTTGTAAGGGGCATGAGTATTCTCAAAGATAGACTTGAGATTAGGTTACTATTAGTTGAAAGAGAAAGTAAAAGATGTAGAGAAAGGCACTTTTAGTTTCGGACTAGATATGTATTGTATGAGTTCCTAATCATGCCATTTGGGCTCAAAAGGCACTTGAGGTATTTATGGACCCCATGAATTGAGTTTTTCGAGAGTATCTAGACAGATTTGTAATGGTCTTTATCAATGATATTCTCATATACTCTAAAAGTAGAGAAGAACATGAGTAGCATTTAAGGATCATGCTAAGTAAACTTAAAGCGGAGAGACTGTATGCTAAATTTAGCAAGTACAAGTTTTGGTTGGATTAAGTAGCCTTCCTGGGTCACATTGTAAACAGTAAATGTATATTAGTGGATGCGGAGAAGATAAAAGCTATGGTGGAGTGGCTGAGATTGAAAATAGTAATCGAGATCAGAAGCTTTCTAAGGCTTACAGGGTATTACAGGAAGTTTGTGAAAGGATTTTCTAGATTGGTAGTGCCCTTGATTTGGTTAACGCAGAAAGGGGTGAAGTTTTACTGGGATGGCAAATGTGAGTAAAGTTTGTAGTAGTTAAAGGAAAGACTTGTAATTGCTCTAATGTTGTCTTTACCTTGTAGTGGAGAGGAATTCGTTATTTATAATGATGCCTCAATTTAGGGACTTAGGTGTATGTTGATGCAGAACGACTTGGTGATAACTTATGCATCGCATTAACTTAAGCCTTATAAGAAAAACTACCCAATCCACGATCTAAAGTTAGCAACAATGGTCCATGTCTTGAAGCTATGGAGGCATTACCTGGTAGGGGAAAGGTGCAAAGTGTACACAAATCACAAGAGTTTAAAGTACTTTACCTAGTGAGATTTGAACATGAGATAAAGAAGGTGGCTAAAGCTGATAAAGGACTATGACCTAGACATATAGTAACACCTATGGAAAGTTAACATGGTGACAAACGTTTTGAGTAGAAAGCAACATGGGAATCTAGCCAGCTTAATAATGGCACAGAGGTTGTTACTAGAGGACATGAGAAGGTTAAAGTTGTAGATTTTGACTAGAGAGGTAAGCGTCAGGCTAGCGAACATTTGAATTCATCCAATGATAATATATAAGGTTAAGATGGCTTAAGTTGAAGATGAAGGTGTATAGGAGATAAGAAGGAAGATAGAGGTAGGAAAGGTAATAGAGTTCACAATGGATGCTGATGGAGTACTCAGGTATAAGGGCCAGTTATGTGTGCCAATGAGACCAAAGTTGAGAAGTAAACTGCTGAAAAAGGCACATTACTCAAGATACACCATACACCTGGGTAGCATGAAGATGTACAAAAACCTAAAGGCACATTATTGGTGCAATAATATGAAGAGGGAGATTGCTAAGTACGTATCGAGGTGCTAGACTTATCGGCATATTAGAATCGAGCATTAGAGATAAGAAGGTAAATTACAGTTGTTACCAGTTCTGGAATGGAAATAGGAACAAATCACTATAAACTTTGTGATAACGTTATTGAAGACTGAGTAAGCATGATGTAGTATGGGTGATCGTGGACTGGTTAACTAAGTCAACTCACTTCATCCCTATTAATATCAATTATTCGTTGGAGAAGCTAGCCAAGATGTACATTAAGAAAGTGGTGAGATTACATGGAGTGCTAGTGAAGATCATATCAAACAGGGATTTATGGTTTGTCGACACATTTTGGAGGAGTTTACATAAAGTTTTAAGAACGAAGTTGTAGATCAATATTGCATTCCACCCTTAAATTGATAGGTAGTTAGAGAGAACTATACAGATTCTTGAGTATCTGCTATGGGCATGTGTACTCAATTTTGGTGGCCATTGAGCATCTACCTTTAATTGAATTTGCATATAACAACAATTATTAGGCGACCATTTAAATGGCCCCTTATGAAGCCTTATATGGTAGGAAGTGTAAATCACCTATCCATTGGGGCGAAGTAGGAGAGAAGCAAGTTTTGGGTTTAGAGTTACTACAGGAAGCAATAGACAAAGTGAGATTGATCAAAAAAAGAATGCAGATTGCACAAAGCCGTTAGAAGAGTTACACCAAGAAATAGAGACGCCCGTTAGAGTTTCAAGTATGAGATAAAGTTTTGTTGAAAGTATCTTTAGTTAAGGGAATTTTTAAATTCCAGCTAAGAGGAAAGGGGATAAAGTTACTAGAAATACCCAAACTTTCATGCTTTTTTATTTTAGTACCTAAACTTTAAAAAGTTAAAGTATCAAAATGGAATAAAAAAAATAAAGTTTAAGCAGTAAAATAGAAATAAAATGAAAGTTGATGTACTTATATTATTATTATATGATTTTATACTAACAGTTGTTACAACGGAGATACAAATTTGTTTCATTTAAAAATTTGGAGTATTAAAATGAACAAGTTTAAAGTTAGGTATTAAAATAAATAACTATGAAAATTTAGGGACTCGTGCTGGCTTTATCCCAAGAGGAAAGTTATCTAAAAGATATATCAAACCTTTTAAGGTCATAGATAGAATAGGGAATGTAGCATATAGATTGAAGCTTCCTCCCATATTAAATGGCATCCATCATGTTTTCCATGTCTTTATGTTAAGAAAGTTTAAACCTAATCCAAACTAGGAGATAGAGCAACATCGGGCATAAGTAATGGACCTAGAGACTTTAGAATTGCAACCAGACTTATTCGCAATAGAGTGGCCCATAAAGATAGTGAACACTAAGGTTCAAGAATTACAAGGGAGACGTATACCCTACATTAGTTTAGTGGGCAAGTTGCTTAGAAAGGGAAGCAATTTGGGAGCTGGAAGAAGAAATGAGAAAGAAGTACCCAAAGTTGTTTAATAAATAAGGTATGTAAACTCTTAACTTTAGAGGATGGAAGTTTTTATAAGGAGGGGAGAATTGTAAAACCCGAAAATAAAAAATAAAATAACAGAAGAAAATAAAAATAAGAGGTATTAAAAGATAAAGGCAAGCATGGCATTAACAGTTTTAATAGGGGGTTTTTTGGAATAGAAAAGTTTAGCAAACCCTAAGTACAAAAGGGTTACCTAGGTTTGCGCGGGTTCTTAAAGCTACGAAGTAAGAAATACCAAAGATTAGCGTTTTCAGGTTAAGAAAACTAAGGTAAGGTTATTGCAGTGCCTTTTTTTTTTTTTAATTTTATAATTCCTACATGTTCCTATTGAAAACTTACTTTTTCATGTAAGACAGCCCTAAAACGAATTTATGAAGTCTTCTTAAGTGTCTAATAGTAGATCTCATGTGGTGAAAGCAATCTAAGAGTGTAAAATATTAAGGTAAGGTTATGTGGTTGCTTTTCATTAAGTTTTAGTAAGATCTCTTAAAGAAATTCATTTTTCCATATAGGGTAGGTCGGTAGGTAAAATAACTTTAGGATAGTCCTATGTGTGTCTCTCGCGTATTCTTGCTGGTGGTACCATATCTAACGGGTTCCTACAGGTACAATTCTAGACCATACACTCATGAGTGTTGTTTCTTTGTTTTGAGTATTATTTGGATAAGTTAGGGTATGATTTGATTGTAGAAGTGTTGCATTGATGTTTTCAAAGCAACGTGGAGTAGTGTTGATGTCAAGGGTCAAGTTAGGAGGAGTGGTTTTTGAAATTAGAAAGAAGTGGGGTTGCGTATGAGGATGAATGTACCGTTGCAATCTAGAGAATTTTGCAGATTACAGCTAGCGTCCAAATGTCATCCCTTAGAGCATCTGGATGCTAAGGGCATTATGCTCCTTTTTAAGCATGACACTAGTTAAAGTAACATTTGGATGCCATGACCCTTGATTCTTGCAACAACGTTTCTTTGAGTTTTTTAGGGGTTTTCAAATTTGTTTTCCTATCCTAAACCTTTAGCCAAACTCTTCCAAACAAAAATCTTCACTTGAAACATTTGACAAATCAAACTAACTTCTTAGCAATCTTAAGTTCATTATGTAGTTCAAGTAAACATGAGTCAGTTGAGTTATTGTATTAGAGAACATAGTTAGATAGGTTCAAAACTAAGTGAGTGTGTTGTTTCTTGTTTGGACAGGTCGTGAGGCACTTGTGTTGGATTCTAAGCAAATACTTCAATTAAGTACGGGGTTTGCATGGGTAAGCTTAGAAATGGTAGAAATAAACCTAACACATATATGGCTTTAATAATTTGTGTTGATTGTGCTTGGTCGAGCTTAAGGAACTGAGAGGACCAAACCTTAAGATGGCAACCCAATGATTTTAGTGTAATGGTGTCTTGATTGGAGTTCACTTTGAAATGAGTTGGGTAGATTAGGTGTTTCATGGTTCTTAAAGTATTGGGGAAGACCTAATACCAATATTTATATGTATATTTATATATTGTGTATCGGAGTCATGAGTCACTCCAAGTTTCAGGACATCAGAACTGTGTTGCTTGTTGGCCTTAATTAAAGATAATAAACTATGGTTGTTACATTTAGAATTATTAATTTAGTTAACTTGTGTCCTCTACATTACTGCGTGAACATGTACATGTATTTGATAACCTATACTAAGCTTTTGCTCAACCTTTAAGAATTCTTGTTTTTAAATGTAGGCATAAGTCTTGGTGCCTACGATGAGTACCACAGTGAATATGGATACTATGGTGAGGATGTTGAACCTCAATTACTATTAGAATATTTAAGTAAAGACAAAGAATTGGTAGCATAATAGTATAAATCAACAACTGAAGTTCCTTTCAAATAACGAAGCAAATGAAAGACCCTTTGTAAGTGAGTAGTCAAAGGAGAAGAAAGAAATTGACTAAACTTATAGATAGCAATGCAATGTCTAGTCTAGTCAAAGTCAGATAAAGTAATCCCCCACCAGTTTTATCATCATATTTTGTGCTAAGGGGCATAGGAGTGGCTACTGATTTTGAACCAATAAGACTAGCATCAATCAATACATCGATGAGAAATTTTTGTTGATGAATCAAAGCCCCTGATTCAGTATGCCAAATCTCTAATCTAAGAAAAAAACGAGCTATACTCAAGTCTCTTATAGTAAATTCAGAATGTAAACATGCTTTAAGTGCTGCAATAGACTCCTTATTCATATTAGTGATCAGCATGTCATCGACATAAAGTTGAATAGCAAGAAAACCATCCACACTATGTTTAACAAACAAGGAATAATTGCATTTGGATTGATGAAATCCTTGCGTAATCAGAAACTATGAAATCTCTATGTTCCATTGGTGAGAAGCTTATTTCAAGCCATATAGAGATTTCTTAAGTCAACAAACCTAATTGGGCTGAGCTTTAGTATACCTTAAAGGGGGATGCATATATATTTTTCTTCAGCTAAATGCCCATTTAAGAAGGCATTGTTGATGTCAAACTGATAGAGAGGCAATCCCTTAGCAATAGCAATTGCAATGAAAATGCAAACTGAACCAAGTTTTGCTATAGGAGAAAAGGTATTAGTATAATCTTCACTAGCAATTTGTGTAAAGCCTTTAGCTATAAGACGTACCCTATAGCATTCAATAGAACCATTTTGATAATATTTTATTATGAAAACCCACTTATTACTTATTGCTTTCTTGCCTTTGGGTAAAGAAGTAAGTTTCTAATTGCTATTTCTTTCCAATGCATCCAATTTTAGATTCATAGCATTAATCCACTCATTGTGTTTAATGGCTTCTAAATATGAAGTTGGTTTAAGAATAGCTAACATGTTAGCTAATGAAGCAACAAAGTCAAGGGGGTAGTGTTTGAATATTGAGGAATCAAATAAAGGATAAGGACTAGAAGAAGAAAATTTGGTAGTAATAACAACAAGTGTATTATCAAAACGAACACTATGGACATCATGTACAAAGTCCTTAAGCCACTGTGGAGGATTTCTAGATCGACTAGAACGTCTAGGAATTGAACAAATAGGAGATAAGATAGTAGTTGGTTGTTGTAGTGAATGACAAGGTTGTGTTATATGAGATATATTTGTCGTAAGGAGAGTGATATATGGATGAGGGGAATTATCATCAACTAATTATGAAAAAGAATTTTTATCGAGCTCTTTGAAAGGAAAGATTGTTTCATAAGAAAGAACATCACAACTCATAAATAATTTTTTAGCAACTAGATCAAACAATTTATAACCTTTTTGACCAATAACATAACCTAGAAAAATACATTGTAAGCCTCTACGATCTAGCTTATTAGAAGACACTGGATGTTAAACAGAATAACATAAACTACCAAGTTTTCTAAGATGACTATAATTAGGCTTACAGTTAAAAAATAGCTCAAAAGGACTTTTCTAACCTAGCAAAGACATAAGCATATGGTTAATCAAGTAAGTAGCAGCTACAACACATTTACTCCCAAAGATCTTAGGAATATCAACTTGTAATCTAATAGTATGGTTTGTCTCTAGAAGGTGTCTATGCTTTTGCTTTACCTTACCATTCTGATGAGGAGTATAAGTCATAGACTTCTGATGTATGATACCAAGCCCTTCAAACAAAGACTTACAAGATAAAGAAAGAAACTTTGACCCATTAACAGTCCTTACTACCTTAGGTGTCACTCCAAACTATGGATAGACATATTTAAAGAACTTTACCAAGGTATTAAATACCTAAGACTTATTGTTCAACATGTAAGTCTAAGTACACCTACTGTAATCATCCATAATAGTGAGGAAATAGTTAGCAATTGTAAACAAAGTTATGCGAGAAGGCCTCCACAAATCTAGATGTAACATACCAAAAACTTCTTTTGCTCTACTTTCACTTCTAAAAAATGGCATTCTATGTAGTTTGGCAACATGATAGATATCATAGCAAGTATTGTTCAATGAAGAAGTATTACAGAAGTCCAAATGTTTCAATTTTGAAAAAGACATGTGACCCAAACGAGAATGTAACAATTGAGCTAAAACTTGATCATTGCAACCTAAAGAACTAACAACAAATGGACTACTTCCTTTTGGAGCTTTGGAGTCTAATACATAAAGACCATTGAGTGCTTTAGCTGAAGCAATACACTTACTACTCAGGTCTTAAAAATCACATGAATGTGGTGTAAATTTGACAATCAATTTTTGGTCTTGTAAGAGCTTACGTATAGAAAGTAAATTATATGTGAAGTTTGGAATAAGAAAAACATTGTGCAAGGTTAGGTTGGGTGAAATCACCATTGTACCAAGAAGAGTAACATGTTTACATGTTCCATTAGGACATTTGATTGGAATTGGTTTAGATAAGGGACTTTTCTATGATAAGAACTATTCATGTGATGTCACATGGTCAATGGCACTCGTATCCATTATCCAAAAACTAGAAGTTGTTGTCGGTGAATTTTGGGGGTTGGAAATATTCTGTAAAGATAAGAAAAATACTTGGTACCGAGGTTGGTTCAATGCGGCCATTCCGATGCCTAAGTTAGTAAATATGAATGAGAAGGGTAAAGTAAAGAAGTTAAGAGTTATTAGATACTTCTTTAAGAGTTTCTTTCCCGTATTTATAGGAGATTGTCATATTTAAAGGAACAATTATCGGAATAATTGTTGAGACACGTCAAAGCTTATTGATTAGACACCTTCCCTTAAATGTAGAGAAAGCAAGTAGTTATGTAATATAACCGTACTTATGATAATTGTTTACGCCATGAATTTGAATTCAAATTAGTAACAAAACTTTGTTACTTGGCATAGTGCTGAAAATGTTGATAATTCAGCGAGGTGCCGAGAATATAGATTGCTCGACGTATTGGCAACCGAATGGACAAGTAAGGCGGGTGGACGGAAACTGACTATCAATAGAAGTAATATTCAAAACATTTAAACACTGGGACTGAGTGGAAATAATACCTGCTAAATGAATCATGTTCACTATTGTACTACTTTGTTCATCAACATACGTAATACCCTTGAAATGTTTCATCATCTCTTGATACACTTTGTAGACCATAGTAGGATCACTTGTAATACCTGTTCTACCATCATTAACATCATAATCACAAAAATTATGGTCAAAAGGTGATTCACAACTTGAGTCAATTCTTTTATCCATAGAATTAAAGTGAGCAACACTTGTATTCTTGGATTTTTTGTTAATTCTTTTCCCTTTATATCAATTCGGATGGCCTATGATATGGAAACATGACTCTATAGTATGACCATATGATTTAGAATGCTTACAATGACCTTTCCCTATTACTAACCATGTCTTCATTCTATTAGGAGACTCTTTATCCTTGTTAGTATAACATACCGTTGAATCCATATTGACATGAGAACTAGACATGATTTGATGTTAAGTTTCCACTTGTTGTGTGAAATAAAATGTATGATTAATAGAGGGAAGTAGATCCATCCCTAAGATCTGACTTCGAACATGTTCAAAACCATTAGATAACCCATAAGAAATTGAATTAACTTGTGCTTAGATTTATATTTAGCTATCTTAGCACATACATCACAAGTATAATATGCCAATAAGCCACAAGTGCATTCCAAATATGGTTTAGAACTTGTAATTCATCCCATATCTTTTTCAACTTATTAGAATAGATAATTACTAGCATATTACCTTATTTAAGGCTAAAAATCTCCTGTTACAATTGATGAATCAAAGATCCATTTGTGTGTCTATATTATTCCTCAATATCAAGCTAAAAAGCTTGCACAGATTGCACATACAAGTAATTAGGTAACATATCAGCATTCATAGAATTCAAAAGCTAAGAACATACCATATAGTTGCACCTAATCCATTAGATTAAATCTAGTGAATCATCTTTAGGTCTAGATATTGACCCATCAATGAAACCGAGCTTCAATTTTGCACCTAATCTGAGCTTTATTGATTTACTCCACATAATAAAGTTTCTTCCATTAAACACAATGTTTCCAAGCATCATATTAGGATTGTTCGATCCAGAAAGATAAAATGGATCGATACTAGTTTATTCAACTATCCCCATAGCAAAAAACAAACGACCAATCATCTGCTTCGATACCACGTGAACATTCGCTCCTAAGTTAATGAGATGTGAAGAAGAAGAGGAAATTGAAGAATAGAGCAACGAAAATAAAAAGGTAGGGTATCGTTCCTTGTGTATTACTTGTAGTATTTATACAGGAGTGGAAAAACTAAACTATAACTAATCCTAATAGAAATGCTAACAAACCTGTAACTACCCAATACATGTGTGGAAGTAAAACTTATAGTACAATACTAACAAAAATAATTACCAGTAAAATAAGTACAATTAATACAAGTATTCACACTCATACAATGGCAATCAATATCAACATGTCTTTCTTTGCCGGTAATATATATATATATATATAGATATAGATATAGATATAGATATATATGCTTAGCAATCTCTACTTCCTTGATTTAGCATATAGCTATCTGCAGGGTGCATCACTTGGAAAAAAAAAAATCAACAATTCGTTTCACATTAGCAGTTGAGTTAATAGTTCCTCGACAGAGGAATTTCCCGCAACAAAGTGCCTACAACTTTAAGTTGAATTAATATATTTTGTTTAGACATGTGTTTCATTTAATCAAATTCGTATCATTTGGACATTTTTACTATGGCGCAATTTGCTATATTCTATTGTAGAGATTTTATACCCTTATCACCTCATAACAGACTATCTAAATGACATGCAATTCATTCAAATGAAGTCTTATAATTGTTGAGAGAAAAACCAACCGGGTGGAAAATTATTAAACTCAACTCTGAACTTGATTGATAGTTTTAAAACTCAAAGTTTCACTTAATATACTACTGGATAATTTCAAGCTCAACTTGATTAATCTTATCTAAATTTGATTACATGGAAATTTATATTTATTTTTATTCAATAAATTCAAAAGTTCTCCGAATATTGCTACGAAGAACAAGTATGATTTCCTCTTATCAAGGCTTTAGTGAGCAAGTATGAATCGGGGGGGAGTATTGCAGGATGATTTAAACATGAACTCAGACAAGGTGTATCTTTTTATGGCATCAAATCCTGAAGTTGAGGATAATTGAGCACAAAAGTAGTAATATTTATATTTAGTTAGAGATCCATGTTACATCTTGTCCTAGCTATTTTTTATGATACGTAACAAAGGTGGTTTATTTTTCCATTTTTGTGGTACAATTAATCGAAGTTGGTTACGCAGATCTTCATTAGTTACTCCGTAGACCATATTTTACCTAGATTAAGGCATTTTTGTGGTCGAATTAATTAAAGTTGGTTATACACTAAAATTATGTTTGTCGTCTTCGACGTTTTACCTAGATTGGAGTATCTTTAACCTGTACACTCTATTCTTCCTTTCTTCTGCCACGAGCAACAATATCATTGGAAATTTTACAATCATCCAAGTTCAAAAGATTTACAACTTTGTACGTTAGCTATTGAAATCGTGTTGACCACCACATCCGCCGAATCTAACTGACTTTCCTATACCTTTTCGCGGTGTGGCTCATGGTTACCATGCTGAGTTACCGGATCGCTTCCACCTGGCAATGTCACAGCTTCATGGCTCGTTGTATGTAGAGTAACAAGCATCCTTTTCACTGATGTACCCCAGCAGCACATGTATTAGCCCTACCCTGTTCACTAGTGTGTTGGCAGTTGGCTGATTGAATGTCAAAAGATTTTGGAACTTTATACCGTGCAAAAGGCAGTGAAACGACGTCCGCATTAACTGAGAAATGTGAGAATGCTTGGAACTATTCCCTTATATGTCAGAACAGAAGCTACAGGACACCAAAGCTAAGAAAACGACAAAGCACCCATTATAGTGCTCTAAGATCAAGACGTAATATTCGTATCATATCACGCATGAGGAATCAACTTTCTAGTACAGTACAAAAAAATGCCAATCAATATTCATTAAGCATCTAACCCCCTGGTGAAAAGGTGGCGTGAAAAAAGATCTCGCTCTAGGGTTTTACCTGATGGTGAATTTCGCTTTTCAGTTTTCACAGGCATCTTTCTAAAGGACTGTTAAGCTACAAGTTCTTCCAAATCCATTGGAATTTTCGTACTTTTTGAGAGAAGAAAGAGGACATGGAAAATTTTGTAAAGGCGAGAATAATAAATGTCCGAGCACATTTCACGTGATTAAAGAAATCTTAAAGATAGAGCGCTTATTGAGTGGACATCAATGACAAATATACTCATGGTTTACTAAAATCCTTGGTTACTAATCATGAATTTCTGGAAGCTTTGCCACTGCATTTATCAATGTTTGACAAAGTCGAAAGGGGAAAAAAACGAGTAAAAATGGAAAGAATTATAATTGTGACTTTGTATTAAAAAAATACAGAAAAAGAAATTAGAAGAAAATGATGGAAAAATAACTCTATCTCCTTTATTTGGCTAGTATTACAAGGAAAAGAAAAAAAACCAAGTTAATCCTAAGTAGAATATTAAATCTACCAAATGAGGCCCGACCCTTAATAGTAATAGGATTCTATATAATCAAAACATCTACTTTTCTTCTTTCTCTTCTTTATTCTCAATTAATCCTTATAAATGTAAGCTCTCTCTCTTTTTCTTTTCTTTTTTGCTTTGATCTAAGGTTTGGTCTCCTTGTCAAATATAACCTTGATCTCACCACTAAACTCTCTTGTTTGCTTTATCTATTGATTAAAATTAATACGCTATTTATTGTGTCTTACTAGATACATTGTGATAGCCTATTCAAGTTGGCTAGACTTTACGAAAGAGACACTCGATTTTCTCAAGGGGTGTAGAAGTGTTTATCCCTTTACTTATACTTTCTATTTATACCGTATTTGTTTAATATAATATTTGATACACTTTACAGTTATTTCCCACTTATTTTTTGTTACATCTTGCTATATTTGCAAATTACAACTATGATCTATATCTAATCTATTTATTACAACATATAATCTATTAGATCTGTTGGTTTACAATTTGTAAAGTTATATTTTGTTGGTTGTGTTCTACTATACCATGATGTAGTCTTTGTGCCATCTAGAGGTCTTTTCGCTATCTATTTTTTCTAATTGTAACATAAAATTATCTTTATTTTATTTTTATATGCTCGATAAAATTATCTTTATCTTATTTTTAAAAACATCATTAGAAGAGGTAACTTGTAATTATCATCTTATTCCCACCTATATCTACCAATTTCTTTTCAATTTTGAAAAGAGAAGCAATTGACTTCAAAATACAAATGTTTTTACTTTTTTCCTTCTAATTTTTCTAGCTTCCATTTTTTATTTAGCAACTTTTAACTCAATGGAAATAGAAGGAAACCGTGAAAAGAAAAAGAAAGAAAAATATAGTCCTTTCTCTTGTTTGGATAAGAAAAACGCATATGAAAGGAAATTAGTAAAAATTTATTCCTTTCTCATATTTAGTTGAGTCAAAGAAAACAAAGAGTAAAACAAAAAGAATAATTTAAATTACCCTTTAGGATGTATAATAAGTAGCTCTTTTTAAGGGTATATTTTTAAGTTCACCAATTTTTTCACTAATTTCCTTTACACTTTGTTTGACATGGGGAAAGAAATAATACGTCAAGAAGAAATATTCAGACTTTGAGAGAAAGCATTATGAAAGAATTTAATTCTTCCATTGTATTTTGGACAATGACGGGAAAAAGTTGGTGTCAATGAAACGGAACTTATAGGTGCATGCTTATAGGAAAGGAAAGGTCTCGATCAAGCCTATGTAACTGGCGATTTGGTTCATGAATCGGACCAAACCCGTCCCAATTGAACTGATGTCCTATCCGAAGAATGCAAAGCCTATTTTGCTATCATCTGTCATCTATAAAGACACAATTTGATAACAATCCACTTCAAACAATCCCACACACAATGATAATACGTCAAAAGTTCCGTAAATTTTGAAGGTTAGATTTCGGAAATTTCGAGCCACATAATAAATGTCTGATGTTAATGCTAACATAAGCAAAAACGTAGACCATTTAAAATAGCTTAAAAGTAGTTTGGAATTCAAGCTTATCTTCTCTTGCTTGGGCTGCATTTCAAAAACACATAATAACGCCGTTTACAAAGACCTGAAGGACAAAATCTTTTTAATCCCCTGATTCATTTTCTTCCACGTGTCAGAGTATCGGCATTTTGGTATCTTTTCCTTTCCTAGAAGGATTACACGCCAAAAAAAACAACTTGGACCAGTTATCTCTTGTCGACCTATATATGACAAGAGCACGTTCACGTAACATCCAAATGGGCAAGCAAATGAATGTGCTTTCGTTTTACCTTATTTTCTAAGCTCATTTTCTCACTTTTGAGGTAAATCTTCCTTTGCTGGCCAGAAAAGGGAAAAAAAAAAAGGAGGGGGTGGGTTTGGGGGGGCTGGGGTGTGGTGCAAATCCACCTTTTTTTGCCAGAGAAATTCTAGCACGACTAAAATATGGCATCTCCGCCCCCATGACCCTGCAGATTTAACTCAGAAAAAAAGAGACACCCTGGGACAATTAATTTGTGACATTTATATATTCTAATCCGGTTCTAGCCTTGGTTGAGATACTATATCTAAAATTCCTTTCCAGAAAAAAAGAGATGGTGAGTATTTAGGCCTATATTCGAGTAGAGTACATAAAGGAAATGCAAGTTATTAAAACTGATGCAGATAGAAATATACATTTTATGCTGCTAATATGTCATGTTAAGTAACGAAATGACTATTAATTTCATGTGTGCTAGATCACCTATGTTTAACAAAGTTATAACTCATATAATAATATTCATTTCGTTGATCTAGCACACATGAAATTATGAATATTAATTACATCTCTCTCTTTTTTTTTTTTTGCAACCAAAATCTTTCAACTTGAACCTAAACATTTAACTTATAGGTTTCAGTTTCTTATCCTAACGTAAGAAAGAACCGATTTCGAGTTGGGTTGCAGAACACACTGAAATAAGGTTCTTCCAAAGCCCATAAAGATGAAATTAGCATTTGCTTTTTACAAAATAAAATAGGTGGGAGAATGGAAAAATTAAATCATTTCACTATTATAGATTTCAGCATTTACTTTATGTAGTTTTTTATTATAGGGATAATTATTTTAAATTTATTTAACCTCATTAATTACTATATTTGAGAATATAACTGAAAATACCTTGTTATTTTTAGAACACAACTAAAAACTAATTAGCTTTATTAATTAAGGACATAATTGTACATCAGTTAAACTTTTTATTCCTTGTGGAGAGAGGATAAAAAATTGCAATATTCACAAGGTAACAACTTTTCCCTTCTCAGAGAGAATAGAAAAGTCAATAAGAATAGAAATTCTGAGTTCAAATTCTATATAGATAAGGTAATAAGAAGTATTTTAGGGGTAATTATAATAAAAAAATATTTTAAAAATAATTATTCTATTTCATCTATAATATCATTAAACAAACAGACGTTAAAAATGGGAGAGAGAAAAGAGGAAAGGGAAAAGGAGCCATAAATGCTTTTAGTATGTCCTATTATTTTTCTTCTAAGGTATGCACTATGCCCGGCTACCAGATAAACCGCGGCCTACCGATCTTACATGTATGGATAAATTCCAGTCTACTAGCTGTCAGATATTAGACGATAGAACCTGATTTCAGATTTCAAAAAGACGCTCTTATAGGATCGTGTGTAGGAAATCGCATCTCACAAGCTTGGAACTATCCGATTCTACCCCACATACAATAGGCGTTACGGGCATCATGTCCATGTATTACTACTGCTACTACATATAAAATAGTTTGAACTCCGATAAAATATACTCCTCGTATATAATGAAATTTGCAAAATAAATAAAGAAACAATTCAATCAAGTGGTTCAGATTTAATGGATTGGTGTAGTCCTTTATCCAATCTTTAATTTATTTTCATTAGATTTGACCGTTAAAAATGTAATTGAATGTTTTAGATTTAATAAATATAAAATCAAAGGTACGATAAAACGTTAGATCTATCATATTAAATCTTAATGTTATGATTTTGCTCATAAATAACTATACAAGATATTAGAATATCGTATGAGCATTCTATCGGCATCAAAATGTTTTTTAATATAACTATTTCGATACTTAAATCAGTTAATATTAAAAAAAAAAAAAAGATAAATAGAAGAGTTAGAAAGCTTTAGATAAGCTAAGTATATAAAGAGTCAAGATGATATACTGTTGGAGTGCTTAAAGCTATTTATAGAGAAAGGCCACTATGAATCAAGATAGCACATTTGGTATGTTGATATGTCCACATGACTTGGATAAAGGAGTGTAGAGTCCGACGTGTTTCGGATTTATAGAGTCATGATATTTGACCAAATCTGTGAACTTTATTTGCTTGTCTAATAATTGTTGTGATTGTGCAAAGGTCAACCAGACAATTTAAAGGAACTTATTTGAACATCCTTTAGAGAAGTCGGCCAATGAGATAAAAGTTGAGTGTTAGTGGACCAGGTTGATTATAGGCTCAATCAAGTTGGCCTATGGTCCAACTAGATCAATATGAGCCTAATGGATTCGTGTCGAAAATATTCTATTAACATAGAGTACTACATATATGAGTAACATATATATATATATATATTTAAATAAAAATTCACCTATTTTAAAAAGAAAATTATTAAGCAAAAGAAAAAAAGGAAGAAGAAGCAAACTCTACGTAGGATAAACATTTCAGGATCTACCTAGCATCATAGCTTAAAATCCAATTTTATATATTTAGGTATCTACACTCATAAAAGTAGGGTACATGTTAAAACTTCCATCCTACGCATCCGATATCCCGCTTGCCTACCTTGAAGGATCTTTTGCTCTTCACTGATACTAATCAAAGCATTTGCACAGAGTTGTTACCGGTCTCATTATCCACATATCTAGCTCTACCTTGCCCTTTTATCAGATTATATAGAATTTAAAATAAAACTTGGTATATTTGGGTTTTTTATCTGACCGCAATTTACGAATTTAGCATCCTTGGTAGTTGAGGATAACCGACACGGGTCAATCCTTGCGAAGTAGAGAAGCCTTAGAAATCTGACCTATTAGGAAACATGACCACTCGCATACCACTCATTGTTTAAGGAAATCATTACCTAATTGTAAAGGATTAAAGTTGTGTACACGAGATGTTCTCTTCCGTGGTCTTTCTGGGATAGATTCAAGCCAGGTATCCACTGAAAATAACAACAAACTTGTAACGTAGAAACGAACCAGGAATAACAACCCCAATATCGGAAGAGAATATTCTACTTTTTTTTCTTAAAGTTTCTTTTGGTAAAATGGAAGTGCATGCCCACGGGGATCCATTTTTGTGTCCATAAAACTACCCAATAAGTCTAATGAATCACAAGTATGGCACGCCTGGAGCAATAACCAACAAAATGATTTTCACACGGGCTGACCTACAGTAAACAGTGAAACTTATTTGCGAGCGACTTTGATGCCATTTCCTTTAAGCTTGAGTTTAAACTATTCAAGTAGTTTATTGCATTAAAATTTATGCTATCTTGTTATACAAACTTGCAAGTTTAATAAAGGCTAAGTCAAGTTTAGTGTACGGTTGAGATTGGAGACGAGCTTATGCATTAAGGTGATTTTAATTAGAAGAAAAACAAACATATATATATATGTATGTATATATGTTGATACTGCAATCTTGCCTCAAACCAAGACTCAATAAGTGAAACTCATCACAAGAAGGCGAGCTCATGTGTCACACCATGACCCTCTTGCAAGTCTATGAGCTCGCATCAACAAAGAAGGCGAGACAATCCTCGATATCATGACTTTTCTGGCGAGCCAAATAACAACTGCCCAAGTAAGACCAACCCCCAAGCACTAAGCCTACGCTCATCGATCGTCTAGGTTAAGCTCAAGGCTTAACTCATCCCATCAAGCATCAACTGACTCATTGCTCGACATCTCGATCTAGTTTTTATCTTTAGCGCCTATAACTGATTAATAAGTGTCTGGCATCGATATTACAGTTGGCATGCTTGATATCTCTATTCCTATTAGATTACTTAGCTGTAGATTTGGTGGCTTGGTCAACCATAACATGCCACCTGTAGTGAAGCTCTATCATCTACCACGGAGCTTATTATCTACCGATAGCTAGTACAAGCGAATCCTTGATTGTCGAGTGTCCAAGTAAATTACATAAAAGGCATCGGGCACCAATAAGTAAGAGGATCCAAACTTAGCTCTAAGAGACCCTTCTCTCTCTGTCCCGATCGCCACATATCTAGGTAAATCGCATAAAAAGCACCAACAAGTAAGAGGATCTAGACCTCTCTCTTTCTTTCTCTTTCTCTAAGACTTCTTCTCCCTTTCCTTAGAGAGCAGAAGTTGAGCCAGCAATACATACACCATTAGGTGAGCATAGTCCTCTTGGTCTTTAGTGCTTACTCCTCTTTTTTCTTGATCCTCCTTACTGATCTGAGTGTCAGAAGACTCTCCTAACCTTGCATACAAAGGGCTTTTTTGTAGGTATCTAGAAGTAGAAGGTGAAGCTCAAGCCCATTCAACTCTACACATCTTAGTTAGTCTCCACATAATCAACATTTTGGCATCCATAATTTTACGCCACTACGTCAACGATGGCGAAAAGTAAAAATAATAACCCGCAAGCTTCTTATGTAGAGAACTCTAATACCTCCCAATAAGGTAGAGGCAATCAACCTCTTCCACTTCAAAATGAAAATAATGAAGTCTAAGAGCTTTGGATACTGTTCGAGTAAATCTTGGAAGAAAACATAAAATATCATGAATTCACTACAGCCTTACACAAAGATGTAATATTGCTAAAAAATGCATCTAAAAAACGCTCAAATGAGAAGGTGACTATTGATTGATTTGTTTGAATTATATACATAAAAATAAATCGTGAATACTCCAGGAAGTATATTGGATCGGAATCAAATAATATAAAGAAAGTAAGATAGTTAATCCCTCAAGGATTGAGAAATTACTAATTCTATGTCAGTTCTTATCAATATTCAGGCAATCAAAATTAAATTAATTAATCTAATAATTACTCTAAAACTATTAAAGAGAAAATAACTATAAAAAATCTAAAATTAAGCAATCAATTGAGTATTGTGGGAAAATAAAATCCATCCTAGATTACACGAATCAAATTATTATCATATTATATAGATTAATAACTATATGGTCATTTGAGTGAAATTATTATACCTTAAAACTTAAGGATTTAAATCTCTAATTAATCAGTTAGCTTTCGCATTTTCTAATTAACAATGGACTCTAAATTATAACCATATATCTCCCGATACTATGATTATCTAATATCCTATCCTAATGTCTTAGTGAATAATCAATCGTCGAATATCGTATTAATCTCTAGATAATTTCTAATTAATTCAATTAACTCCGCTTCCACATTAATTAATCAAATCAACTAAGAATTTCTAACAAACCCTAATCAACTCCCGTATCATTAGGATTTCTAATAATTATAATCAATTGAACAATTATAATCGAAATTATAGAAATTGCAATCATGAATCATCTATATATCTCTTAATCTTATAACATGAACACAATCATCATCTTAACTATTTAAGATTTCATCAATTCCCACAAATAAATTTAGCTAGCTATGGATTTGGAAACAGAAACACAAATACTAATTGAAATTGTAAGGAAATTCATAATTGAAAGCGTAAGTAATTCACATAATTGCATAAGAATAATTGAAATAGATGTCACCAATTCTGTATTGGAAAGAAATAATCTTCAATTGCAATTTCAATCTTGGTCTCCACAGCAAAAGCAAAAGTAAAATCATCTCAATGATCAAAGCACTTGTCTTGAAGAATTCTTCAAAAACTATCTAAAACTATTCTACGACTCTCAACGTCTAAGGAAAAAATGTCTCAAAATAATATCTCAAACGATGAAACATAAGCTATTTATATGAAAAATTAAGGTTGGCTCGCGTAAAGTTTCTTTTTTTTTCTTTTCATGAAGGTCGGTGGTGTAAGTGCAAGGTCGATGGTCTAGTCATCCAGGGCTGGCATACGTAGCCAACAAAGGCTACCAGTGCAAGTTGTAAGTTGTAAGTTGCCTGCCTTTAATTCTAATTTGCATGTATTGATCTGAACTTTGTTTATTTGCTTAAAATTCTTCTAAATCGTCCGTAATTCCATTCTTGAATTCTCTAATTCCTAAAATGTCCAAATGAACATAATTAAGTACCAATTCTTAATGATTTCTATAAAATCTATAATAATTCTATCTTAATTTGCACTTTAAAACATGAAAAATAGGCCTTTATCATTGACTACTCCTCACAGCCAAGCAAAAATGGTAATCAGCGCAACACACACCCAAAGCACCTGTGCGACCACATTTAGCACAATCACTAACCGTATGAAGAACTACGCAAATGCCTAAACTACAACTCATAGCAAATCCCATGTTGAAAGCGAGTACACAATGACAAGCAAATGAGTTAAGAGCCTATCACCATGGCTATTACTAAAAGGCTACGAAGACATGAACATGAACAAGCTCAATGAGCACATTCGCCACGCTTCTAGCATATGAGGATTAGTACAAGCTGCTATGGATGAACACACGGAGCCAATATCACATGTAACCAATAGGTTAGGTCTGAGTTGTAAGATAGCTCAAAGAGTAAATGGTAGTTAAAGGTTAAGCAAGAGTTCCCATGCACCGACGAAGGATATGACGCACTAATGCCTCATACGAGCTCAGATCACACTTGATATAATGCATAAGTATGACTGGAGGTCACTTGCCACTAGTCTATGCTCAAATGGGCTACATAAAAATAGTTCAAGAGTAAAAAGAACACTCAGCTCAAGAGAGTAAAAGTTTAGTATATTCTCTATATATTTCCATACAGCTATTACATTATGTGAGTATTTATAGTACCTAGTTAAAGGAAGTCCTAAATTATAGAAAATTGCATAAATGGATCCCTACTTACCGAGAAAAAGGAGAATAATTTACAGGGAAAGCACATAATTCGGACAAAAAGAATGTTCATTATCAGAAAGGATGGTATGGATGTCAGAAAGGATCGCGTACACATTTGATGTCAGAAAAGACAACGTGCATGCGCTGTACTTAGTCTGCTGTCCTGATAGCATTGTAAGCCAAGTTGGGATGGGCACTTCGATCAGGTTTATTCGGAGGTTTGGCACTCTGATTGTTGGGGATGGACATGGGTTAGTTCAAGGTTGACTCACGTTTGGGTCAGCCTCAAAAGGTCAACTCCTAAACAATTGTCAGCTCGGCCTCGGCACTGTAGGGATAGCTCTATTCAGGGTTGGTGCTTAAACTGGCGTATAGAGGAAGGTTTGGATCGACACGTCGACTAGTCACCTTGGCAACATCTTAGATTATGTGGAGAGCAAAGTAGCTTGATAGATCGGCCTGGGGTAAGCATTGTTCCTTGGTGCTTAACTCACCTCAGACAAATCGGCGAACCACCTGAGAAAGCCTTCGGGCTCAAGAGCGCATGATCAGTCCTTAATCTTTATCATCCCCTTCAAGATGTTTGAGATTTAGGATCAAATCTAGTTTAGCTCCAGGTTGCTCATCTTCGGGAGTATAAGGTTGGAGGTTAGCAATGTTAAAGGAGTCTGAGACTCCATATCCTTCAAGCAATTCAATCTTATAGGCATTAGGATTGATCTTTTTAAGCACTTTGAAAGGTTCGTCAGCCTTCGGAGACAACTTGCTCTTCCTTATGTTTGGGAATTGTTCCTTGCTAAGGTGTATCTAGACCAAATCACCTAGTTGAAATTCTCTCTTCCTCCGTCCTTGGCTTCACTTCTCAAGCTTAATATTAGCTTGACCCAATTTCTCTACAACCTTCTAGTGCATGGGTTTGATGGCCTCAACTCTTTCAATAGTTGGCCGGTCATCGTCAAACATTGGCTAGAATGCTTGGTTCAATGGCAGCTCAAGGTTGAACCCATAAGCATTCTTGAATGGAGACATATTTGTTGCACTGTATGTGGTCTTAATGTATGCGAACTCAATAATTGGTAAGCATAGATCCCAGTCGGTCGTGTTTCACCTAACAACAACCCGCAGCAAAGTTCCTATGGTTTTGTTGACAACTTCAGTTTGTCTATTGGTCTCTGGGTAGCAGGACGTATTATATAGCAACTTCGTTCCCATTTGCTTCCATAGCATCCTTTAGAATTGGCTCATGAACTTTGGGTTTCAGTTTGAAACAATGGTTTTGGGAATTCTGTGCAGCTTGATTACTTCCTGTAAGAAAAGAGAAGAGATAGCTGAAGCGTTGTTAGTTTTAGAATAAGGTACGAAATGTGCCATCTTGCTAAATCGATTCACAACCATCATGATAGAGCCCTTCCCTCGGGACGTTCTCGGCAATCCTAACATGAAGTCTATACTCAACTCGAACCATGACTTAGTCAAGATCGACAAGGGTTGGTAGTGTCCATGCTTAGGTCATCTCTTCACCTTTCGGTAGGTTGCACACTTTTCCAGTACAGATTGGACCTCTCTCTTCATCCTTGGTCAAAAGAATTTGGAGGATAGTACCTCATAAGTTCAGTACTAGCCAAAGTGTCTTGTTAATCCCCCTTTATGTGCCTCCTGCATTAGCAGTTCTCTCGTGGAATAGACCGAGATACATAGCCTCCTCTTCCTAAATAAGTATCTGTCTTTCCTATGATAGTCATCCAGTGTATGTCCTTCCTTACATTGGGCATAAATTGGACTAAAATATGGATCCTTGGCATATAAATTCTTTATGGTTGAAAAACCAAGTAACTTTGTTTGCAGCTTGATCAAGAAGGTATGTTGTTTTGATAGGGCATCGACCACTACATTATTTCTTCCATTCTTGTAATTTACGACATAAGAAAAACCCTTCATGAACTCGATCAACTTGGCTTGCCTTCGAGACAACTTTGGTTGGCTCTTTAGGTATCTCAGGGATTCATGATTGGTGTAGATGACAAATTCTCTATGCAGCAGATAATATTGCCATATTGTTAGGGCTCGAATTAAGGATTAGAACTCCTTTTCATAAACAGAATAGTTGAGCATAGCTCCTCGAAGTTTCTCACTGAAGTAAGTAATAGGTCAGCCTTCTTACATCAGTATGGCGCCTATGCCTATGCCTATGCCTAGTCTGGATGCATCACACTTTACTTCAAACACCTTATCAAAGCTTAGCAAAGCTAATATTGGGGCTATAGTTGGCCTTTCTTTCACATCCTCAAAACTCCTCCTCCTTTCTCTCTCCATCTGAATTCAATATTCTTCCTTGACAGTTCGGTAAGTGGGGCTACAATTGTACTGAAATCCTTTATGAATTGGCAATAGAATGATGCTAAGCCGTAGAAACATCTCACATCTACAAAACGGGTTGATTTAAGCCATTTTATGATCGCTCTTACCTTCTCATCATTGACTCAGATGCTACTTTCGCTCAAAACAAAACCCAAGAAGATCACCTCGGAACAGCAAAAGTCACACTTCTTTAAATTGGCATAAAGCTGTTCAACTCAGAGTTTTGCGAACACTTGTTGAAGATGCTCTTAGTAAGTCTCCAAGTTAGGACTGTATAATATAATGTCATCAAAATAAATTACGACAAACCTTATCAATAATTCTTAGAGCACATGATTCATAAAGTGCATAAATGTGCTCAGCACATTAGATAGTCCAAACGGCATTATAAGTCATTCATATAAACCATTTAATGTCTTGAATGCGGTCTTCCACTCATCACCTTTGTGCATTCAAATTTGATGGTACCTAGCTTTAAGGTCGATTTTGGAGAACACTCTTGCTCCCCTTAATTCGTTTAGCATGTTGTCAAGCTTGGGTATGAGATACCTGTACTTAATGGTGATTCGATTGATTACTCGGCTATCCACACATATCCTCTAAGAACCATCATTCTTTGACATTAATAAGGCCAGCACAACACAAGGGCTCAAGGACTTACGCGTACATATCCCTTTTTCAGTAGCTCATCTACTTGCCATTGCAGTTCGATGGCCTATTCAAGATTCAGCCTGTAGGATGGCTTGTTTGGTAGCGTGGCTCTTAGTTGTAGGTCGATCCATACTTGACACCTCGGTTTGGGTATAGACCATTTGGCAACTCCTCCTGAAACAGATTGATAAGTTCCTTCAGTAAGGTTTTTACTTTAGTCAACATCTCCTCCTCCTTGAGTCTCATCTCCAAAAGTCTTCAGACAAGTAGATAGGTCAGTCCCTCTAGCTCCATTTCTCTTTTCAAATCGACTCAAGTCAATATCAAAGCCTCTTTCTTCATGGTCAAGCTAAGTTGTGACTGCATGACCTTTATCTACTCGGCGATCATGGGACTCAATTTCATCCTTCTTCCTTCATGTTCCATAAAACATGTATTCCTCTTGCTGTCATATATAATTGCTCAATTAAATATCCATGATCGTCCAAGTAAAATGTGCGACACGCTCATGGGTAGTACATCACAAAGTACTTTGTCTCGATATTTGCCAATGCAAATCGGTATGAAAACCTATTTATTCACTTGTAGGGCTCCCTTATTACTAAGCCAATGAAGCTCGTAAGGTTTTGGGTGAGGCACAGTTGTCAATTTCAGCTGTTGGACCATAAATGTAGAGGTTGCATTGGTGCAGCTTTCACTAGCAACTATTAAGGTGCACAGCAACTCATTCACCTTGCACTCGATATGAAAGAGATTTTCCCTTTGTTCGTCTTTGAGTATGAGGTTGATGCTCATCATCCTTCTCAATACTAAAGTGATAAGCAAAAAGTTGCCTTCCTCTTCGGATAATCTAGTCTATTCGTCCTCTTTCAACTCCTCAACTTCTTCATTAGTGCTGTTGACCTCAATAGTCAGTACCTCGCCTTGGATCACCATTGTTCGCCTGTTCGGATACCAAGCAGCCATGTGTCCAAATCCTTAGCCTTTGAAACACTTAATCTCACTTATCTTTCTCCCTGAACTCTAGCCCTTCTCAAACTTCCTTGGGGGTTCCTTCTCCTCGGCTCGAGTAGCCAGAATAGGTTAGGTTTCAATAACCTTACTTGGTTCTAGTCACACAGGTATGCTCAAAATAGTTCGATTATTGCCTGGTCGGCTAACAAGTGGTTGGGATCTTCTTGTTTAAGGCCTTTCTATTCTCTAGGTAACTCAGATTGCATCATCAAGCGTTCTAATATCCAGGGTTTCCAGGACATCTCCAATCTCAAACTTAAATTCACCAATGAATTGAGATACAATTCAGTCCTCTAGCTTTATGACTTCACATCAGATTGTTAACACTTAGAATTCCTTAACATAAGCGTCCACACTTAATCCACCTTGTCTCAATTTTTGTAGTCTTTTGAAGGCATCCTATAGATAATAGCTCGGCACAAACCTCCTCTGCATAAGTCTCTTCATTTCATCCTAACTCTTAATCTCTCGTTCTCGTTCTCCTTCCCTTCTTCTGGTGGCTTACAAGTTCTTCCATCATAAAGCAACATAACTAGTGAACTCTGATACTGAAAGTCTTACCTTTGCATTATCGTGCACTTTGTGGCATTCAAACTATTTTTCAATCTTATCTACCCAATTTAAGTAGTCCTCAATATCACTACTTCTAAAAAAAACTCAGAATATGCATTCTTAGTCCTTCAACTCTAGGAGTTTGTACATTTCTTTCCTCAAGCTTATAGTACTCCTATGCCTCATTGTCTCCTTTCACTTCTTCCTCAATCTTTACAAACGCTAGCCTTCGTCTAGCATTCTTACTAACTCCTTTAGCTCAGAGTGGTTGAGCTGGGGCATTAACTTGGCCAAACTCTCCATTGCCTTGCCCTTGTTGTTCACGTTTCCTAGTAGGGCTATTTCTTGCTTACCGTCTGTCTTCTTAGATAATAGTCACCAAACTAGCCACTAAGTTGATAAGCTTATCTAAGTAGTTACCCATTGATTGAGGTGTAAAGCTTCCTTCTTGTCTTTGGCCATGTTGAGTACCACTTTCTTAGTTTTCCAAAATTCCTCAAATACTTAATTCTAACATTGATAGATTCTTTACACGACAATTACACAACAAACGAACAGTCAACCACACGTTTTTTGTGTATTGAAAGCAAGGGAAAACAAAGCACAAAACAATTCTCAACTACTATACTCTAAGGTTAACAGTAAAACCATTATTACACAAGAGCAGTAACAAACCACTCCAAGAACATAGAAACAGAATCTGCCTTTGAATGTAGCCATGCTTTGATACTAAGATGGTACGGGTTATTGTGGATGAACACGGAGCCAATATTACACATAACCAATAGGGTGGGCTTGAGCTATGAGATGGCTCAAAAAGTAAATGGTAGTTGAAGGGTAAGTAGGGGTTCCTGTACACCGACGAAAAACATGACTTAGCAATGCCTCATATAAGCTCAGGTTACACTTGATATGACGCGCAAGTATTACTAGAGGTTACTCGCCACTAGTTCATGCTTAAATGAGCTAGATAAGAGTAACTTAAAAGTAAGAAGGATACTTAGCACGAGAGAGTAAAAGTTCAGTGTATTCTCTGTATATTTTCATACGGCTATAACATTATGTGAGTATTTATAGTACCCAGTTAAGGTAAGTTCTAAGTTAAAGAAAATTACATAAATGGATCTCTACTTACTAAGAAAAAAGAGAATAATTTATAGGGAAAGCATGTAATTCAAGTAAAAAGAATGTTCACTATCAGAAAGGACAATATGGATGTCAAAAAGGACAATGTGTACGTATTTGATGTCAGAAAAGACACCACATGCATACGGTACTTATTGAGAAAAAGGAGAATAATTTATAAGGGAAGCACGTAATTCAAGCAAAAAGAATGTTCACTATAAAAAATGACAGTACAGATATCAAAAAGGACAGCGTACATGCGTTTGATGTCAAAAAAGAAAACGCATGTACGTTGTACTGATTCTGCTATCCTAATAACATTGTAAGCTGAGCTAAGATGGGTACTTCAATTAGGTCTGTTCGGAAGTTCAACACTTTGACTGTTAGGGGTGGACATGGGTTAGTTTAGGGTTGACTCATGTTTAGGTTAGCCTTGGAAGGTCAACTCCTGACAATTGTCAACTTAACTTCGGCACTATAGGGATAACTATATTTAGGCTTAGCGCTTGGACTAGCATATAGCGAAGGGTTCGATTTGGTATGTCAGTTGGTTACCTCAGCAACATCTTAGATTGTGTGGATAACAAAGTAACTCAATCGATTGAATTAGGGTAAGTATTGCTCCTCAGCGCTTAACTCACTTTGGATAGATTAGCGAAACACTTGAGAAAGCCCTTGAGTTCGGGAGCACGTAATCAGTCCTTGATCCCTATCGAGGATCAGAAGAGGGTCGTGTTGTCCTTACGAGTGTCGCGCTTTATGCCAACAAAGAGCCCTTTCATCTCCTCAATCCTTGAGGAAATGCTTTCTATAAGTGTGAGATTACCACATCTCAACACTTACAATGGAACTACCGATCTAGATGATTACTTTGTCCACTTTCAAATAATGTTGAGCCTTCATAACTTTTCAGATGCTATCATGTGCAAGGCCTTCCTTAGTACGCTAGTGAAAGTCGCCTTGCTCTAGTTTAACACCCTATCGAATGCCTCCATCACTTCATTTGACGACCTAGGAAGCAAGTTCCAACAACACTTCCTCAGATCTTGAGTTCCCTGACGAGATTCTTCCATCCTCTATATTGTCAGGTAATGCCCCAATGAAACCTTGCAAGCATATCTTGAGTGCTTCAACTGAGCGAAGCTACAAGTTTTCAAGCTAGACATAAGAACAGACGTACAAACACTCTTAACAGGCATAGATCCAGACGAAAAGCTCTTCTACGCAGTGTCATTGGATAAGCTTAAATCCTTGGATGAATTTATGAAGGTCGCCAAGAAATATATAGCCTAAGAGGACGCTATCAAGGCTTGTTTCGAGGTGGAAAATAACACTTGTATCTTAGCAAAGGACCGTTTAGAACCTTACAATCCCAGACCGCAACCCCTTCCGTGAGAAAAGGGTGAAAAGTAGAGGAATAACTTCCACGACTATACCTCATAGATATCCTTAACTTGACAAATAAGAGAAATCATGTATGAAGTTTGAGAGCAACTCCTGACACTACCTAGCATTCGCAAGATGCTAGAGGTGGTGAACTTAGAGAAATACTATGACTACCACAGAGCACATGGACACAACACCAACAAATGTTACCAACTCAAGAAGGTAGTCAAAGGCCTTGTTCACAAGGCTACATCGATCATTTTGTTGCAAACAAGAAAAACCAATTCCAGCAACCTACCTAGGACCGCCAGATGGATAACCAACAATAACCCCATCATCAATAAGCTAATCCCCCCTCATAGATGAACAAAACCAAAGGGGATGATGTAGTCAGGTCAACACCATATTTAGTGGACCCAGCCTCCTTTTAGGCAACACCACCCTTATATTAAAACATGAGGTGCATATTGTCAGAAACAAGAAATTGAAGACTAACACATCAATAACCTTTACTAATGAAGACAAGTAGGGAATCAACCTACCGTAAAACAATGCACTTATTATAAATGGTGAAATTAGGTTCTTTGATGTCCCAAAGACGTTCATTGATAGTGGGAGTTCAATAGATATACTCTTTTATAATGCCTTCAACCAAATGAAAGAATAGCTTGACGAGCCTCTTCAGTTGTATAAATACGATCTCACAAGGTTTAGAGATGGTAAACTAGTACCTACAAAGGGGATTATCACCTCGCTTATTTGACTAAGTGATGGTGAACACATAGCCACCTAGTCAATAGACTTTGTCGCTATCGACATATGGTCACTGTACAGCACCATCTTCGATGGACCAAACATAACAAAGTTTAACATGCTTATCAGCTAAAAGTGCCTTAAAGCAAAATTCACGACCCTTACTAAAGTTGGCAAGGCTAGAGGCGACTGGGCTTTAAGTAGGACACTCTACCTTAAAGTACAATCTAGAAATAATGTCATGAACTTTGAGTCCACAAACACCCCTCCCCCTCCTATTTCGGCACTATGTAGTGAGCTTATAGGAAAAAAACCCTCGAAGTTTATATTTCCGATGCCATTAGAATGATAACCAAAATAAGGGTTGAATTGCTAGACAACAACAAATTCTAACTAATCGAGTTCCTTAAGTAGGACTCAAACATCTTTACATTCACCTTAGAAGACATGCAAGAGATTATCCGCATACTCGAGGCAACTCACCACCTCAATCTCAATCCTACCATCCAACCTATCAAGCAAAAGAAGCAACATGTCACACTTGAATGATAGGCCGCAATCAAGGAGGAAGTATAGAAGCTTCTCCGTATAGGCTTCTTCTAGTTTGAAAAGCATCTTACTTGGCTCACCAACATGGTGCTCGTCAAGAAAGCAAATGGAAAATGGCACATATGCATTGATTATACCAATTTTAATAAGGCATACCCAAAGGACTACTTCCTCCTACCATGCATAGATGAGCTTGTCGACTCGACACCAGGTCACACACTTCTCAGTTTCATGAATGTCTACTCTAAATACAACCAAATCTGGATGGCTCCCAAAGACGAAGGCTACACATCCTTTATCATAAACTTTAGGACTTATTGCTACAAAGTGATGCCTTTTGACTTAAAAAACGTCAAAGCCACATATCAAAGGATTCTGACCTACATCTTCAAGCTACAAATAGAAACATTGAAGTTTACATCGATGATATGATCGCTGAAAGTAAAACCAAAAGAGGTCATATTGGCGTCCTACAAGAAATCTTCTAAACCCTTCAACAATTCCAAATGAAACTTAACCTCCGGAAGTGTGTTTTTGGGGTTGCTTTAGGAAAGTTTCTTGGTTCATGGTCACAAAAGAGGGATAGAGGCCAACCACAATAAGATCAAAGTAGTCTAAAACATGCAAGCACTAACCAAGGTTAAAGAAGTCTAGTGATTGATAGGAATGATAGTTAACCTCAATTGTTTCGTCTCTTGAAGTGCGAATAAGTGTACAGAATTTTTCAATCTACTCAAACACCTCACTAAGTTCAAGTGGACACCAGCATGCCAATAAGCCTTCTAGAAGTTGAAGAAGTTCCTAGCAACCTCACCTATACAATCTAAGCCCATTCTCGAAGAGGACTTATTCTTATACCTTGTAGTTAACGAGAAAGCATTATCCTCAATACTCACCCGAGCTAATGGTCATGACCATCAACTAGTCCACCATGTTAGCCATATCCTCCAAAGGCTCAAACTTCGATACACCAAGATGGAAAAGTTTTCCCTCGTAGTAACCATTGCTGCTCATAAGCTCAACCCTTACTTTTAGTTATATCAAGTCATCATACTGACGAATGTACCACTCAAAACTGCTTTACAAAGGCTCGACACTTTGGGCTGAATGATGAAGTACCCCCTTGAGCTTAGTGCTCACAAAGTTTAATTTCGCTCGAGATAAGCAATCAAAGCATAGGTTCTTGCAGACTTCATAGCATAATATACTGGAGTGGACAAGCTTCAATTAAAGCCTACCATACCTATCTAGACACTTAATATAAGGCAAGTGCACTTATTAGTTTTAATATAGTAGATATGAGTCTGAGTTGATTCCTTAGAGACCTCGAATACTAATACTAACCTTAGCTTTATTATATAATTGGAAAATTATGATGGATTGAATGAATTAAAAATATTAAAATTAACAAACTAATCTAAGCAATTTAGGAAGTGATAAAATTAAGAACGACTTCAAAAAGGTAAATAACATATTTAGGAATTGTTTCCCCCAGTGTTTAACATATGACCGCTAAAAATATATCCAATTCCATCTCTATTATTTTTTACCAGATGGATTCACAACTAAAGTTAATACCTGTCTCAAGCATATTAACTCTAATCCTAAATTATTTACCAGAATCTCTTCACTTAGTAATATAATTTAGAATCGCATTAATGTACAATGAATTCCCACACAAAAGAACAACTTTCCGGAAGAATCATGTATCTTATGTCTAAGTACACATGCAATTCTCTCCAATTATGTCAAGATCCCATTATTCATGTGATTTCTCAATCATCATGCATAATATCATAAATTGATACCTTAGAAATATTAATTAACAATTAAAACACATAATTGAATCAAGAAAAATAGAAACTTTATTGAAAATTATCAATAAATCTAATAGTTACATGAAACCCTAGGTTCCACAATCCTAAATACCATAATCTTAAGCTATCATGATGAAATTAAAAACGAATTGCAATAAAATCAAGAAATAAAACATGAAAAACCCCTTTTGTTGATGAGAAATCTTTTTCAATCTTGAAGTTAGGCGTTGCTTTCACCTTTTTCTCCTTCTTCTCTTCAAGTCTCTTCTCTTTTTTTATGTCAAAAGTTATGTGTGATACCCTCATAAGTCCTTATATAATATATTATGAAGTTTCTTTTTTCATCACTAGACACAGCCTGGGATACAGTTGTGTCCTTAGGTTGTGTAACTTACTGACCTTGGCACAAAAATCATCCTCCATGGACACAACTTAGGGAGACAGTTGTGTCCCAAACTATGTAATTTTCTGACCAAAAATTGTTACTTTCGCTTATTGTTTATATAACTTTAAAACTTCATAACTCATTCATTTGAACTCCAAATTGAGTTAAACTTGATTCCTTTTCTTCATTTTCAATCTGAGAACGCGTTCAAATCTTAAAATCAAAATTTTACTCAATTAAGTATCAATTTCTTTAAAAAAAACCATAGATGTAAGGGAAATAATATAAAAATCATCATGTGAAATGTATTTAAAATAAGAGTTATCAACACTCTACATCAACAACTCCTCTACTAAAGGGGGAGTAGGGTTGGTATCATGCTATAAGACCCATAAGGAACAAAGATCCTCTATGCCCTGAAGTTTGGTTTCCCAGCAAGCAATAATGAAGTTGAATATGAGGCACTAATCACTAGCTTGAAGATTGCCAAAGATCTTATATTACACAATTATGATAAGCCACTCTTCATATAGTACCACCTTGAAAGAAGTACAGAGGTGCAACAACAATAGGTCATCGAAACAATAGAAATAGCTCTAAGCCCTCTTAGATGGACTCCTTTATGCAATACCTCAAAATTGGGATGCTACTTGAAGAGTAAGCTAAGGCGAAGAAGTTAGCCTATGTTGCAACTAACTATATACTGATCAATGATGTACTCTACAGATGAGGACATAATACTGTGCTCCTCAAATGCCTTTGAATGAAAGAGGGTAATCTGGTCCTCAAAGAACTCAATGTAGGAATTTGCAATGATTATATCCAGTTGCAAGTACTATGCCTTCGAGCACTTAAGCTAAGTTATTACTAGCCCATGATGAAGTTAAACGCTAAGGTCATGGTCCAAAGGTGCTATTCTTGCCAAAAGCATTCACTAATCACTTACGCCCTTAATTTGGAGTTACACTCCTTGACTAGCCCATGGCCATTCACACAATAGGGATTAGACATCTTCATCCCTTTCCCAAAAGCCTCGGCGAGCCAACGGTTCATCTTGGTAATAGTAGATTACTTCACTAAGTGAGCAAAAGCATTGGTTGTCGCGACCATCACAACCTAAGCCATTGAAGGATTTATGCTCACCCACATACTATCCTACTTCAGAGTACCATATAGATTGATCACTAATAATGGAAGGCAATTCTACAACGATTATTTTAGGGACTTCTATAACAAGCATAACATCAAGCTACACTATACCTCGATTACTTACCCTCAAACCAATGGTTAAGTTAAAGCCATCAATAGGATAATTCTCAAAAATCTTAAGAAGAGGGTAGAATGAGTAGGAGTTAAGTGGGCTGATGAGCTTCTCAACATACTTTAGGGTTACTACGTAAGGCATAAGACCTTGATAGGAGAGACCCCATGCTTTGCCTAAGTTAGTCCTTATACTGACAAATAGGCACCTACCTTAGGCATCAATTTACATCGAGCCCCTAACCTTAGGTTGATTTTTATCCCCAAGCTTAACCTAACCTAGTCCTTACATTGATGACGTGGATACTTATCTTGGGCATCAATTTACATTGAGCTCCTAACCTTGGGTCGATTTCATCCCCAAGCTTTGCCTAAGTCGATCCTTATACTGACGACAAGGACGCCTATCCTGGGCATCGATTTACATTGACCCCCAAGCCTTAGGTTGATTTTCATCCCTAAGCCTAACTCAAGTCAGTCTCTACACTGACAACACAAGCACCACCTTTCAATGCCAATTTATATCAAGCCCTTAACCATTCCTAAGTTCTATCTAAGTTAGTTCCTACACTAGTGATGTAAACACTCTACTTAGGCATTGACTTACCTTATTGCCCTCGAACACGAATCAATCTCTAAACCTCGAATGTTCATCTAAGCAAAAACACTATCGTAGTAGTTATAAAACATAAATTGAAGGGAAGCAAATCAATTAACAAGAAGCAAGATTTTATTTCACTATCAAACGGAATACAAAATTTAGAAAGTCAGCATGCCGAGTCTGATTACATCAAAGAAGAAAATTAAATGATACAAAAGTATACGATTGTCTCCTACACTACGGCTATTCACTTTGATTAAATGGCTATTCTTAGCTCCAACTTAACTTCTTGCTTCGAAAACCTTTCCTTAAGAAGAACTCATCTCAACTTTGACTCGACTAGCTCTTACGTTATAACTACGTCCTTGAAGTCCCACATGGCCGAGCCTTGAACTGCAAAGCTCCCAGTAACACTCAACCTCCAAGTGAAGGTCCCCACTCCACCCAATGGAGCTTCTCTTCCACAAAAGTAGCAGTGAGGATAGCTGATCTAGCTACGCCACCCAGAGTGTCAAGCTATCTAAGCACCGTTGGCAATGAAGTAAGGTTGATCCTTCACCCAAATTAAACTAGAGGACTCATAAAGCAGAGGATTCCCACGAGCCTCTCAATCCTTACGTCAAGGTAAAAAAAAGACCCCCTTTTGCCACCATAGTCACCGCAACTGCCCTTGTTTGCTTGGGGTCATCTGGGATAGTGTACCTAAAAGACTGTCTAGCACCCTGCGTAAACGAGTGACCTCACGATGAAGCCACAATGGATAAGCGGTGAGTCACACCCAAGCCCCCTTCTTCTACTTAACATTATTCGGACAGAAAGAGGGGAGGACACAAAGGCCACGTACACCTCCTAGTTATCACCTAAGATCTAACAACCATTGCTGAGCAACTATCCACAACTCACGATTACAACATGATGGAAGAGGTTGAAGGCAACCATCTCCCCAACTCAAGTACTCCATCCCTTAACATGATTGCTTCAGCTATACTTTTGTTTGCTCTTAAGTATACCTCACTAAAGTTGTTTGAGTGATTGGTGTGGCAAGATAAGGATTTATGTATCCTTTATATAGAGGCTATGAGACATCCCCAGCCATATACGTGTTGATCATTGCATGGCCTCAAAGCATTAGGAACTGAAGCGATACCTGTAGAATTAATGATGAGCCATATGAGCATTAAATATCTTTTAAAAAGGTACCTTGCCCGAGGCATTTTACTTGCCACAAGCACACAATACCTAAAATGAACTTTGAGAAATGTGTAGCGTATGTTAATAAGAGACTCACCTTACCAAAATTCCTCTACCAAAGAGAGCCTATAACATCATCATAAGATATGTTCTCATAGGCTTGTTGCCGCTTAACGCTAAGCCCCCACGAGAACCCTAAGAGTCATGATCTGCTCGGGTGAAAAGGGGGGTCAACCTATAAGTAATATTATTGCAAGATGAGAACACTTAGACAAAAATCAAGGATAAGTGTGAGGCAACGACACATGGGAAGATGAGTAGGTCCATACGGAGCAATCAACTAGCAAGTACAGACCGCTTACTTAAGGATACAAGGTTCGACTAATCTTATAAGGCAACATGATGTGAAACCTTGCTTGACAAACATCCTCCCTGATAGAAAAGACTTCAATAAAAAAAAAACAGATGGAGTTTTAGCATACAGACACAATATAAAAGAGAGAAGTAGTAACCATAGTACGAAGATCAAAGACCATAAATGAAAATCCATTCATTCAAGATTCAAGCCATTACATAAAGGAAGGTCGATACCTCGACCCATAACGGAAAGAAAAATACGCAAGTTCAAAAGTAAGCACATATTGCTTGCATTGACTACAAAAAATTAACAAAAAATCCAAAGATGCTCCTAAGAATCCTTAACTTACTATTGTTGTTGCTGTTCTTGTTACTGCTTCAACTCTTACCTGAACCCTCCATCACCATCTCAAGCCTTGATGCCCGCATTTGAGTTATTGCTAAAAGTTCCTGATGAGTTACAAGATAACTCACCACCCGACGCACTTCCAGCAAGGACCTCGGGGTCATTAAGCTAATGCAGGAAGGATAAGTTTGCATTAGGCATATTTTACTGAACTTGTTTCCTCATCTCCTCTACCATTGCATAACTAGCCTTGGTGACGACTTTTTTAATCAAGGGTTTCTCCAAATTGTCAATTAAAATATCATGTTTGACCTCAACTAACAGCCCCTCACCTCTTAAGAGCTCAGCCACCCTCTTACCGAAGTTGGCTCGCACCTTCTCAAGTTGCTCGTCTTTATCTCTCAACTTGGTAACCATTCTACCTTCCGCTACCTTGCTGGAGTCTTCACTCTTCTACAACTAGTCCTTTAACTGATCTACTTGGCTGAAGAGCTCCCCATGTCGGTGCTCTAGATCATCAAATGCAACAGCTAAGTTGTTGTACCCTTTCTTTTCTTCTTCTAGTGCCTTTTGGAGCCTCTCCATCTCAGCCTTTGCCTCATTTCCCTTCAACAAAAGAACTAAGCGATTGTATGCCAAAATGAAGTTTAGCAAGTTGTATAGTCACAAACATAATACGTAGTTAATAATCGAGTTAAAAGAAAGTAATTCAACTGAAGTGCATGAGCAGCTTACCTTATTGCACCCCCTTAACATTACCATTGAGGCCTTCAATTTGTTTCGACTCGTAATAAGCTGCTTAAAACGCGTTTGTAGCTGTTCAAACCTCTAAGCATGCTGTGATCGAGTTGCTTACCTACCTTAACGAACTAAAGGTTAGACATACTAGTCATTAGGAATCTTGATGGTGACTGCAACGGCAGCTTTAGGGATTTACTCTGAGCTTACCTGATCTACCTCCACTCTAGCACCTGTCGCCACAAGAGCCTCAATTGGAACCTTTGAAACTAAACCCCTACTAGCTGCTCCTTAGCTCACCATTGATGTACCTAAAGGCATTCCCGTTGACATATTGCCAGCTTCTTACTGTACGATTTCAAGAAGGGTCTGCTGCCTTCCCCCTTCTTCTTGGACTTTTTTTAAGGGCAATGTGAACTCCCCTCCTTACCTTCCCATTAGGGTCGCCTTCTCTTCTCAGGCTTCGTAGCACTCTTGAGCATCCTATTCTACACAACCAATAACTTCGCCCTTAGCTTTTTTAACGTTGACTCAAAATCTGCAAAAGGAAAAGCAAACAACTTAGATAAACAGACTAAAAGAAAGATAAAGAACTTACTACGCTAAGAACGAGTAGCTTGATGTCCCCTACCCCAATGATAAAGCAATATGGCGTGGTAAACAACCAACTACCCTTCCTTTGCCGACTATAACAAGTACGTATCTCCATTGTGAACAACAGTGCTCCGCTCTTAAACTTCTCACATATAGAAAAGCATTTCAGCTTCTTCCAACCTGCCAAATTTAAGAGCTTGATGCTAGTCATCGAGTCCTTGTCTCTTAAGGCTTTCAACTTTTTGCCCCTAATGGGCCATCTCCACTTTGTTGGAAAATTGAAAGGTTCGAAAGGACGAATACAGTAAAAGAACTCCTTTTAACTTATTTGGAGGCTTATTTATAATATTCATCCTTGTTCCTTGAGTAGCGATATAAACCCACATGTTGGCCAACCTCTTCGCAAGGAAAAATCCTTGAAAAGTTGCACAGTCAATTGTTGTAGCTCCTAAATGCATAGCGCCTCAAAAGCTAGCAATTGAATCCATGCATTTGCATTCAGATTACCCGATGCAACCTTATAATATTGGAAGCACTCGAGCAAGAATTCTGAAAAAGAAGGCTGTAAACCGAGCTTAAAAGACTTCATGTAAATGCAAAACGATTAGGCATCCCCTATGTCATATGCATGCTGCCGATCCCGAAGCTCCTCCATTTGCTATTCGAACATCGCTTCTACCACCCAATGAACCAACCTCAGTTTCTCCTCACTCACTACATACGAAATGCAAGCATAGGCATGCTTGTTTATGCATGTCATCCATAACAATTGGCTAACTTTACCCTCCTCACCATTCAGTAGGTACCTATTGTAAGGACATCTTTGTACAGCCTCTATCTTCTCCTCTCAAGAAAGTATTACCCAGTCTTCTTGTCTTGTCACCACCACAATCGCTATTGTTGTTTCAGGGGGAATAGGGCTATCACCCCCTATTTGAGACGAGCTTTCATAACCCCCGTCCACTTCCCTCGAAGTAGAAGGATGAGAGGACTTACCCTAACTATCGGTTGTGCTTTGACTGGCAATTACAAGCGATCAATAGAAATGAAAGACAAACAACAAAAAATGGTTAGCTTGTGAGTTAAGATTTCGGCAAGGTTTCCCTTAAGTGAGTAAGGTAAAGTGACAAATAAACACCCAAGCCTCTCTTTATATAGACAAGTAAGGAGAGAAGGCGAATAGTTTCTTTACTCTCGAAGCACGAACCTATAATAGGATACGCAATAAATTTCAACTGCCTATGTGCCTCACTCCCTCAGCTAGGGGACCCAATTAACCATTGCATATGGATCTGTGACATGGCCTAACAACAGACCATCTTACATGCACAGCTATTTTTCGCAGACCATCAATGCGTGCTATATTTGTTAAGAATGGTCATCATGACATATTGAATAGAACAATGGTTACATCAATGAAGCAGTAACCTAATGTATGGGAAATTGGTCTACTACAACCCAAGTAACAAAACTAGTCCCCTAGTTGGGGGACAGGCCTTGGTTCATTCACATTGCTTGGATTACTCTCCTTGCACCTCGAGTGTTAAAGAGAGTAGGGAGATAAGTGTTAATGTTCAATTCTCACCCCGCAACAAGGCTGAACAAGTGAAACCCATCATAAGGAGGCAAGCTCACGTGTCATGCCATAACCCTCTTACGAGTCCACGGGCTTGCACCAACAAAGATGGCAAGCCAAGTCCTCCGCATCATGACTTTTTCTGGTGAGCCAAATAACAATTGTCTAAGCAAGATTAGCCCTCAAGTACCGAGTAGATGCTCACTGATCGTCTAGGGTAAGTTGAGGGCTCAACTCATCCCATTGAGCATCGGCTAACCTCTCGCTTGGCATCTTGGCCCAGCTTTTTTCTTTAGTACTTACAACCTACTATAACTCATTAATGTGCATTTGACATCTATAGTATGGTCGGTGCTCTCGGCACCTTTACCTTTACTAAATCACTGAGCTATAGATTTGGTGGCTTGGTTGGCCACAACATGCCACTCGCAATGAAGCTCTATCATTTATCATAGAGTGTACTGTTCACTAACGGCTAGTATGAGCGAATCTCTAATTGCCACGTGTCAAAGTAAATCACATAAAAAGTGCTAGGCACCAGCAAGTAAGAGGATCTAGACTTAACTTTAAGAGACCTCTCTCTCTCTCACTCACTCCCTGAGACTTCTTCTTCTCCCTTTCCTTAGAGAGTAGAAGTTGAGCTAGCAATATAAACACCACCAAGCAAGCATAATCCTCCTGGTCTTCAGTACTTTCCCTTCCTTTTTCTTAGTCCTTGTAGCTAACTTGAGTGTCAGAGGGCTCCATGGTCTTGCCTACAAGATGCTTTTTTTTGGTATCAAGAAGCAAGAGGTAAAGCTTAAGCCCATTCAACTCCATACATCTTAGTTGGTCTCCACATGATCAACAATATAAATATTTATTTAAATGTATATATACATGATTTCAGATGAGGTTAATTGAGTTGAACTCGAGTTTGTATTTGTCTATGCAATGTTAAGTTAAGTTCAAACTCAAAATTTTGAATTCAATTGACTTCAAGCTTAATAATGTATTATTTTGACTTCACTCAACTCATTTATAACCCTAACTAGCCTTGTGGAATTTATCACTAAGCTGGAAAGGCAATTATAATTATGACGTATGCTAGGTTTCTGTAGTTTTAGCATCTCCACAGGAAAAGGTTCAAACAATTTCACATGCATAAGATTGAGTTCATCTAAAGTTAAACGTAAGTCATTAGCTTCTTGTAAGCAATCTATAAAAAAATCCCAGTGCCTTCATACACAAAATTTCACTCTCTAATAAAGTCACATATTAATAAAATACGGAACCAAATGTTCTAACATTTCTTGCGATCAAGCTTGTCTAATGTAAGAGAAGCATATCTTTCGGGAGAAATGTATCAACTAGAAGCATAACAAATATTGTCCATGTCCAAAATCCAGTATTGAAGAAAGAATTATTCCACCCTAAAATCCAAAAATATCAAGTCCTTAGTGACATTTAACTGACATAAATAACCCACGAATATTTATTATCAGTTTTCAGTCTCTCTAATCATACTCTACACTGTCTTATATACAAAAATTCTCGAATGCCAAAACATGTAAACAAAGATGGGTAAGCCTGTATATAAGATAGAATCCGTCAGTCAAGGCAGTATGGTATATAAGGTTCAGATAGAAAGTACAGAGTTATCTACTGGGTATTGAGTATAACGAACAAGACCATCACACATTGAGCTGAGACCGACCAATGACTCAGCACCTCAAGGGATCACTCTATTCCTCGTGTCCTAAATGAAAAGAAGACGGGAACTATTTTTGGATTGAAGGAAGTGTCACTTTCCAATGGCAGAGAACATCTTATGCTGAAATTACACAGACCACATGATAGATTCCAAATCACTCACTGGCACACAAACTTCCTTTCATTTATCAACTTACAACTTGCATATAAATAGCTGAGCCAAACATAGAGAAGAACCGAGTCTTCAATAATCTTCATCCTAGTTTTAAATCCTATTATAAAAGTTTCTCTCTGCCCCTCATTAGCAACTAGAAGTAAAGATAAGTAATACCACCACTGAAAGTATCCTCTTCCATCTCCTCACTTTTTCCCCATCTCCAGCATGGTAAGTTGCTGTCATATTTTAGTTTTCCTTGTCATTGTATGTTGGTGAAAGTCTTTTAAACCATATCTTAATGTAAAGTCACTTTTTTGTTTTATTTCTCATCCCTTCTATGAAAAAAAAAAAAAAGGTTTTGGTCACAAGCCATGGTGAAAAGGGGCATGCAGACGACGGATCTGTAGTGGATTTTCGAGGAAATCCTGTGGATAAGACTAAAACTGGAGGATGGCTGGCTGCAGGTTTAATTTTAGGTACTTCACTAAAGCCATTATTGTTCTCAGTAACATACCTATTCGATATGAACAACTGTCTGTGCATTTTTCATTGTTAGCATGTCATTGCTGTTGCTATAGACCCCCAAAAATATTGGAAGGATAACTTTGTCAATATGATGAATCAGGTGTGGAACTTTCAGAAAGAATTTGTGTCATGGGCATCTCGATGAACTTAGTGACATACTTAGTCGGAGATCTGCATATTTCATCTGCAAAATCTGCAACAATAGTGACAAACTTCATGGGGACTCTTAATCTTCTCGGTCTACTTGGTGGTTTCCTAGCTGACGCTAAACTTGGCCGTTATCTAACCGTTTCAATCTCTGCATCCATAACTGCTTTGGTGAGTTACAGTAATTGTAAACCATACTTATGCTTGGATTAAAGAGCTTTGTCTTCATAATCATCGTATTCATTTTCTTTATCTTTACTCGTGGAATGTGCATCACAATTCTAAGTAGCTAAAGAACAAACTGATTGATTCAGAAGCCTGAGATATTACAAGCCTTTAGAGGCTCGAAAACCCAATGACTCTATACTGGGCAAAAGCAGGAAATTTTCTTTTACAGGAGAAAATAAACGTATAGCCCAGCACATGCTAATAGTTGGATCCTTGTCCATAATTAAATTCTGAAATCTGATGTGGTTTCGAATAGTTGTACTCCTTTATCTTCTTGAGTGAAAACTGTTGTCACAACTCACATTGTTTTGCTCATAGATTTTAGTATAGCAGCCCAAAAGGGAATTTCCTCTTCCAGGCAATCCAAGTCTATATATCACTTAGAAGCTAAAAAGGCTAGTTTTAGTGTTCAGTAACAAATTCTCTATCTTTAACAGGGTGTGATTCTTTTGACATTGGCCACAACCATCCCAAATATGAGACCACCTCCATGCAGCAACTACAGATTACTGCATCATGAGTGCATTGAGGCTAGTGGCCGGCAACTTGTAATGCTCTATGCTGCGCTATACACCATAGCTCTGGGTGGTGGAGGCATAAAGTCCAACGTATCAGGTTTTGGGTCGGATCAGTTTGATATTTCTGATCCGAAGGAAGAGAAGGCCATGATCTTTTTTTTCAACAGGTTCTACTTTTGCATCAGTATTGGGTCCTTATTTGCAGTGATAGTGCTAGTGTACGTCCAGGACAATGTTGGAAGAGGATGGGGCTATGGGATATCGGCAGGGACAATGGTAATTGCAGTACTTGTGCTACTAGCAGGGACGACGTTTTATCGATTCAAGAAGCCACAAGGAAGTCCTTTAACTATCTTTTGGAGAGTAATGTTCTTGGCTTGGAAGAAGAGGGCAAATCCATACCCTTCTCATCCAAGTCTATTGAATGACTTCCATAATGCCACAGTCCCACATACAGAGATATTCAGGTAAATCACAATTGGATAACAACTGAATATCACATGCATTTCTGCTTTTCAATCATATATAGATCACGTCAAAAATTGATATATACATTTACTGCACTCGACCAAGTGTATCCCAGCGAGCGAATTAAATGATCAAAAGGCAAGCAAAAATGTTTACTGGGGGAAGAGCTTTAAGTTCAGAGAGGGAGAGGGGGATGGGGGTACGTACATAAGAATTTAACTCTGCTATAAGAAACAATTACACATTTTTCATTACCGATGTTGTTATTGAATCTAAGTGCAAAAGCGTTCTACTGACAATATGATGATCGATCTCATATATCTTTATCAGATGTCTTGACAAGGCAGCTATCCCAGATAAGAATGCTGAAAAAGGAAGCAAAACTGACCGCTGGATAGTTTCTACGGTGACAGAAGTTGAAGAGGTGAAAATGGTACTAAAGCTCATCCCTATCTGGTCCACCTGTATCTTATTTTGGACAGTCTATTCTCAAATGACTACCTTCACTGTTGAGCAAGCATCAATCATGAACACAAAAGTAGGATCCTTTGTTATCCCTGCTGGATCTTTCTCTGCATTCCTCATTGTTACCATTCTACTCTTCACTTCCCTTAACGAGAGGCTTTTTGTTCCCTTGGCTCGGAAACTCACACACACCCCACATGGTCTGACAAGCCTTCAAAGAGTTGGCCTAGGATTATTATTCTCAATGGCTGCGATGATAGCTTCTGCTATAGTTGAAAAGCAGCGGCGACTAGTTGCTACACAAGAAAATCTTCGGATAAGTGCTTTCTGGCTAGTGCCTCAGTTCTTCTTAGTGGGTGCTGGTGAAGGTTTTGTTTATGTCGGTCAACTTGAGTTTTTTATTAGAGAGGCACCAGAAAGAATGAAATCAATGAGCACGGGACTTTTCTTAAGTGCCATCTCAATGGGATTCTTTGTCAGCAGTTTCTTGGTGTCTATCGTAGACAAAGTAACAAACAACAGCTGGCTAAGAAGCAATCTCAATAAAGGAAGATTGGATTACTTCTACTGGTTGCTTGCGATTTTAGGAGCAATCAATTTCCTGGTTTTTGTTGCCTTTGCAATGAAGCACCGGTACAAGGTTCAAAATTACATTAGAAATGACGAGAGCAAAGATGAATTTAATTCCTCCGTCGAGATGGCAATAAAAGAGGAGAAGGAGATGATTAGTGCTGAAGTAAAAGAGGGGCCTCAATATGCATGATTTCAGGGGATTTAAAAGAGCATTGGTTTCCCTAATTCTTCTCTTTTGTTACGCTAGGTCATATGCGTGGGTGGACTACCATTGTCATTAGCCCAGTCACGTAATGTGTAATCATTTCCTGTTCTTTTCCAATGGATTGGATTATCTTATTTTGTTGAATCTGTACCCAGTTGTCTATATATCTTTCTATATGTATTCAATCATTTAAACAAGCAAAACGAAAATTCACATCCTACTTCAAACAACAATGACAGGAAAACAACATCAACAAAGGATAGTCGCATATACGTAAATTTCTCGATTCTCCATCGAAATATGTCCATTTCCACAAGTATGCATAACAAAAGGAAGGAGCTGACCTTCAAAAGATCGCATTGTGAAGAAGATTACTTAAAGCTTCCTTAATAACCCATCAAAAACGGATTAACAATAGCTCAGTTGCGAGTCTATTATCTGGTCATGAACACGCGGTCAAAATAGTCCCAATCATTAATCAGCCACCTGTTACAAACAACTTTCAAATTAGTTACTTTGATTAGACAAACAATCGAGATAGCACACCTTTATTATATACAAGTAATCAAAGTATGGATTCCTCGTATCAATTTATAATAGACACATTCACCTAACCAAAAAAAAAAAAAAAAACTAATTGCACTATCGTTTATGTTGGGCCTATTGGCAATGAAGCAAATATCCTAAATATAATGTATATTTACAATAACCAGCTTTATCTAGAAGTTTAGACCGGTAAAGACAGACATCCGTTTTAATGTTGGATTTTCAAAAAGTGTGGATATGTGATTAGATAATATTGATTTTGGCCATCGTGTAGAACAGAATACTTAACTGTATAAATATCGCGATCAAACCCTCTAAATGCCCTAATGTAGTGGTATAGTATTTCAATAATACAAACTGATTTGAAATTGTGATCATAAAGGAAAAGGCCGCCTCTTTTACCTTCAGATTGAAATTGAGACACAACTCGATAACCACCCCTTCGAAATCCATAGATAAATAGATATCACACTCAACAACCTTGACTCAATGCACTGGCCTTTGTTTTGATTTAATTAGTCTGACGTACGAATATTAGAAAAAAAAAAGGACTAATTAGAAAAATTAAACCATCTGCCCAAACTTAGAAAGAGCAATCGATATATTAAGGCGGTATGAAATGCCAGAATATAATATAAATATGGTCTGCTTCATGAAAAATTAGGGTTTGAGTACGTCATCGCGCAGATATAGTGATTTTTGAATCATCTTGCTTGAACCGAATCATTAATATTAGAGAAACAATAAATCGTAACATTCCGTTTTAAGTTCTTTTCTTGGTGGATGATTCCAGTGCACACAATTAAGGAAAAAGTTTTAATTAGACCTAAGGAACTATGATCCGGTCCAAAACTGCCCGGTAGGGTCTAAGGTCTGGCATGGATCCAGCCCTACGGGTTGAAACCGTTGGGCCGGACCGTCGAGTTAACGAATCCTTGTCGGGTCAATCTTCCAGATCCGTAAACGCGGTAGTTTATGAACCACCAATAAAAAGAAAAGAAAAGTAAAAGAAGAGAATAAAAAAATAATCAAATAAAATAAATTAAAAATTAAAAAAATAAATATTAATGAATGTTGAAAATTTTAATTAATTCCAAGTAAATCGGAAAAAAAAAATAATTTCTCATTAACAACATTTAATACATTATTATTCACAACAAAGTAATAAATGTAATTTTAAAAACTCGTATGATTTGATATAGATAAATTTTTATTAAAAGTGTAAACTCATTCTTAACAATATGGGAGCAACCTTTTTTTTTTTAGACTTGTTTGTAACTTTGATATCTTTTGTCCTACATTGTTAATGTAGCAATCAAGTTGGATATGATTGTATAATAAGTGAATAACTCAAAATAATTATTTTGTAAAATGAGCTAAAAATAACATTTGTTTTAAATTCAAATAATTTTAATTTAAAATCTAGAATTTAGTTTATTTTTTTATTTTTTTAAAAAAAGAGCTGATTTACGGTTTCTTGAATTACTAATTGAGCCAGCAAGTCCAAGAAACTAACCCATGAATCGATCCCACAGGTTAAAGTTCAGTTCCGTATTTTGGGAACTAGGAACCAACGAGTTTAGGTCCACCTTTAGGCTGTTTTCGAACTGTACCATGGTCTAGTTTTGATGAGTATTACAATCACATGTATATACACTTAGTATGTAACTATCAAACATCATGCCTATAAACATGACGTATACACTAAATAGTAAATCTACAGTTGTATGTTTATGGAGAGGGAGAGAAAGAGAGAGAGAGTATGTGTGTGCATACTCGTAGAAGCATAGGAATTTTGTTAAATGTTGCCCTGTAGCCAGTGATTTGAAACTTGAACTATTAACACTATGCTTGGACTAAGAGAAAGAAAGGGAAGGTTCCCTTCCTTGGAAAAATGAGGGAAAGTGTAAGTAAGAAATTTTTGCTGCTCATCCATTATATGGAGATCGATCTAACTCTCTATCTTATTATTCATTTAACTTTTTAAAATCTGAATTGTTAAATTCACAATTTATTTAATGGTTCAGATCTAAAAAAAATATAAATCAAGAGTGAGATAGAAAATGATCTCATAAAATATCATTCTCTTTTATTTTGAGAGAATTAGGAAAGTGAGTTTACAATTTGTTTTTAAATGCTCCTTTACTAAAAATACATTTTGAAATTTTAAAGATATTTTGGTAATTTAACAAGTTTTAAAAATATATAAATATTTTAATTTTTCATTCACGGTTATTCCTTCATATTTTTTGCTTATTCAAATAATAATTTTTCCTCTATTTTCTTTCCTTCTTATTTTTTCCTCTCTTTTATTTCCTTCCAATTTCCTTCCTTTATCCTAACTATAGTGTAAGGCAAGAAATGGGAAGGGAACATAAAGTTAAAATTTCAAGTACTTTCCATTGTTTAGTAAAAGAAGAAAAGATGGAATAAATGAATTTGGAAGGGAATTATTTCCCTTAGACCTAAGAAAAATCTTATCTCCATATAGGAGAGGATTAGAGGAAATTGGTTTGAAATTACCTTATTGTCCTTATAAAAAAAGTACATCTTAAAGTTAAAAGGACTTCTTCAACATTTTGGTAAAACAAATAAGATCTTGTGATATGGGCACAAATGTGGATGAGCACACAATGTCCAGTATCACACAAACCAAGAGAATAGGTTTGAACCGCAAGATAATCTCAAAAGTAAATAGTAGTCGAAGGTTTGAGTAGGGATTCATGTGCATTGATGATAGATATGACGCATCAATACCTCGTATGAACTTAGGTTGCGCTTGATATTACGTACAAGTGTAGCCGAAGGACATTCACCACTAATCTACGCTCACAATGGATCAGATAAGAGTAAACGAGAGTAAGCAGAAAACACTTAGCCCACAAAAGTATGTCTCAATGTCTATGGCATTTAATGTTGTGGCTATTAAAAATTACAAGTATTTATATGACACAATTAAGGTAAGTTATAGGTTAGTGAAAATTATAAAATGATTCCTAAAAGGAATTATTTACAAGGATAGAGTTGCAATGAAACAAAAAGAATATTTGGTTACAAAAGGACAGTACGGATATCAGAAAATAGGATACGTATTCGCTATACATTCTGTGGTCCCAATGATGCTACTTGTCGAGCAAAATAGGTTTAGAATAAATCAAGTCAAGCTTGGTAGCTCGAATGTTTCGAATTGAGGAAGGCCTAGTTTGGGAGGTGGTCCATTGTCATATTGGCCTTGATTGGTTAGGTCGAGATCAGAGTTAGCCCGGCCTCAACAATGTAGTAGGTCAATAGTATGCAGTTTGATGCTTAGCCTTAGACTGATGTACTGTGGAGGGGTTAGCTTAGCAACAAATCAGTCATCTCGATAGTCTCTTAGATGAGGTAGAGAGCACAGTAACTCAGCAGGCCGAATTGGAGAATGCATTACTATTCAAAGTTTAACTCCTCTCAGATAACTCGGTGAACTATATGAGTGAGTCTTCGGGCTCAAGAGCACATGATTAGACTGTAAACCCTATCATACCTTCTGGCTTGTTTGAGATTTGAGATCAAATTTGGCTCAACTCTATATTGCTCATCTTCAAGAGTATATGAGTGGAGGTTGGTAATGTTAAAGGAGTCTGAGACTCCATAATCTTTAGGTAGTTCAATCATATAAGTATTAAGATCGATCTTTTCAAGCACTTTAAATGGTCCGTCATAGAAGATAACTTACTCTTCCTTAAACTTGGGAATCGTTTCTTACTGAGGCAGATCCAAACAAAATCATCTAGCTAAAAATCCTTGTTCTTCCATCATCGGCCTCATCTCTCAACCTTGGTAGCTATTCGACTCAGATGTTCTATGACCTTTTAGTGCATTACTTTGACGACCTTAACTCTTTCTATAACTAGTTAGTCATCATCTGGGCTTGAAAGGGGTATCTTATCCAATGGGAGCTCAGGGTTAACCTCATAGGTGACCTCAAATGTTTAAATGTTCGTGACACTGTAGGTAGTCTCATTGTAGGTGATCTTAATTATAGGTAGGCATAGATCCCAATTAGTCATGTTCCAATCAACAGCAACTTAGAGTAAGGTTTCTGTTGTCCTATTGACAACCTTGGTCTATTAGTTTATTTGTAGATGACAAGACGTGATGTACAATAGCTTAGTTCCCATTCATCTCCATAACGTCCTCCAAAAGTAGCTCATGAACTTTGGGTATCTGCTTGAAACAATGGTCTTGAGCATTCCATGAAGTTTGATGACCTCTTGCAAGAAAAGAAAAGAGATAGTTGAAGTGTCAATAGTTTTAAAATAAGGCACGAAGTGTGCTATCTTGCTGAAATGATTCATGTCCACCATGATAGTCTTTCCCCCAGGAGATCTTCAGCAAACCTAATATAACGTCTATGCTCAACTCAGACCATGGTTTGGTCAAGATCAGCAATGGTAAATATTGCCTTTGCTGGGCTTGGCTCTTTGCTTTTCTGCAAGTAATACACCTTTCCAACATAACTTGGACATCCCTCATTATCATTAGCTAAAAGAATCTTAAAGATAGTACCTCATGAGTTTGGTGCTTGCCAAAGTGTCTAGACAATCCTCCTTTATGCACCTCGTGCACTAACAGCTCTCTTATGGAACAAATTAGGATACATAATCTCTTTTTCCTAAATAAATATTCATCCTTCTTATGATAGTCATCTAGTGTTTGGCCTTCCTTACATTTGGTATAGATCAGACCAAAATGTGAATCCTTAGCATACAAATCTTTTATCATTAAAAATCCCAATAGCCAGGTGATAACTCTGATTTTAAACATATTTCATATGGTGATTTTATAGTATTTCCCTCACATTTTTTGTTTTCTTTAAATAAATTAATACTTAATTGAGTAAAATTTTGATTTCAAGGTTTGAACGCGTTCTAGGATCGAAAACGAAGAAAAGGAATCAAGTTTCACTCAAATCGGAGTTCAAATGAAGAAGTTATGAAGTTTTGAAATTACACAGTCTGGGACATGGCCATTTCCTCAGGCTGTGTCCATCCAGAAAAATTTGCCAGGTGCAGAAAGTTACACGACCTGGGGACACGGCCATGTCCCAGGCGGTATCTGGTGACGAAAACAGAATCCTTATAATACATATATAAAAGGATATTTGAAGGTTGAGAAAAAAGAGAGACATTAGAGAAACAAACGAGACACTAGAGAGAGAAGAGACTTGAGAAGAAAGAGAAGAAAAAGGCGAGAGCAACATCAACTTCAAGATTAGAGAGATTGTCCATCAATAAAAGGGGTTTTCCATATTTTATTTTATGTTTTTGATGGAACTCATTTTTAGATTCATTATGATAGCTTAGAATTCGAGTATTTAGGATTATGGAACCTAGGGTTTCATGTGACCCTTGGGTTGAATTATAATTTCAATAAAGTTTCTATCTTTTCTTGATTCAATTATGTTGTTTAATTGTTGATTGATAATTCTAGAGTATCAATATATGATATTATGCATGATGATTGAGAAATTGCATGTGTAATTAGATCTTAGCATAATTGGAGAGAACAACATGTATACTTAGAGATAAGATACATGTTTCTTCCGGAAAGTTAATTATTTGTGTAGGAATTCATTATACATTAATGCAATTCTAAGTTATATTACTAAGTAAAGAGATTCCGGTAAATAATTTAGGATTAGGGTTAATATGCTTGAGAAAGGTATTAACTTTAATTGTGAATCCCTCCGGTCAAGAATAATAGAAACTGAATTGAATATATTTTAAGTGGTCACATGTTAATCACTAGGGGAAATAATTCCTAAATACGTTATTAATTTCTTGAAGTCATTCTTAGTTTTATTGCTTTCTAAATTGCTTAATCAAGTCTCATAATTAGTTTAGATGGTTAATTTCAGTATTTTTAATCCATTCAACTCATCACAATTTTCCGGTTAGATAATAAAGCTAAAGTTAATATTAGTACTCAAAATCTCTAAGGGATCGACTCGGACTCACATCCGTTATATTAAAACCGATAGGTGCACTTGCCTGACATTAAGTTTTTTGCGCCGTTGCCGGGGATTTTCGATATTAAGAACGCTAGTTGCTTTATTACTTTGACCATTTTCCTTTTTTTCTCTTTTGTTTTCATTATTTACTTTTATTACCTAGAGCTGCAATTGATTTTATATTTCTTGCCCTTGTAGTGCATGACCCGCAACAATCCGGAAGATTTAGTAGAACTTGATCCTGAAATTAAGAGAACTACCCTTCAAAATTTGAGATCGTGACCTAGACAAATTGTGACGACCATAGACGACGAGTCAATCGTTAAAATCAAGGAAGAAGGTGAAGAGGCCAACACTCAATTCATTGAGCAAGAAAATCCACCACACATGGCTAACAACGAGAATGAAGCAAATCGGACCATGTCCGATTATTCAAGGCCTACACTTATTAGAGCTGACTCTAGTATCGCAAGACCAACCGTCGCGGCTAATAACTTCCAAATCGCACCTAACATCATACAAATGGTGCAACAATATGTTCAGTTTGATGGTCTCCAAGATGAAGATCCTAATGCCCACATCTCTAGTTTTCTAGAGATTTGTGATACATTTAAAATCAACGGAGCCACGGATGATGCCATTCGACTGCGGCTATTTCCTTTCTCCTTAAGGGGAAGAGCAAAACAGTGGTTGAACTCCCTACCAAGAAATTCAATCACAACTTGGAATGAATTGGTGGAGAAATTTTTGGAGAAGTATTTCCCACCTGCAAAGACCGCTAAACTTTGGAATGATATTTCTTGTTTTGCTCAATTGGAAGCGGAGACGCTATATGACACTTGGGAGCGGTTTAAGGACTTGCTCAGGAGGTGCCTACATCATGGCCTTCTACTATGGATGCAGATTCAAACCTTCTACAATGGTCTCAATTTATCTACAAGATAGATGATTGATGCATCCGCAGGAGGTACTTTGAACACAAAGACACCTGAGCAAGCACAAAACCTGATTGAAGGAATAGCGATGAACAATTATCAGTGGGAAAGCACTAGAGCCAAGCAAAAGGCCATGGGAATTTATGAGGTGGACTTGACCACTGCTCTAGCAGCCAAGGTGGACTTATTGAGTAAGAAGATTGATGTACTCTCAGTTGGCCCTCAACAAGTGCAATCGGATGTAAGTGATTTTGGTATGCAGAGGTATGGAGCACAAGAATAACTGGAGCAGGTAGATTATCTAAGAAATCCACCTAAACAACAAAACAACCCCTACAGCAACACTTACAATCCAGGATGGAGGAATCACCCCAATTTCTCATGGGGAAACCAAAACCAAGGCCAGCAGAAGACCAACTTTGGCCCACCTGGATTTCAGAGACCATTCCCACCTCCTCTCCCTTAAGAAAAGAAGTCCAGTATGGAAGAACTTCTCACAAAATATATTCAAGGCAATGAGGCTCGCTTATCCAACATTGAATCCTCGCTGAGGAATCAAGAGGCTTCAAATCACAACCTTGAGAACCAAATTGGTCAACTTGCAAAGCTAATCTCTAAAAGACCACAGGGAACGCTACCAGGAAATACAGAACCCAATCCAAAGGAACATGTTAAGGCAGTGACACTCCGAAATGTGAAGGAGTTGCATGCTGAGAGAAAGGTTAGCGAGGAGACTAGCAAGAGCAAGGTGGGGACGAAAGCAACGGAAGATGTAGAGTCATCAAAGGTGAAGGAATATCAACCACCTATCCCATATCCCCAAAGACTCAAGAAAGATCACAATGACCAACAATTCAGTAAGTTCCTTGACCTCTTTAAACAATTGCATATTAACTTACCTCTTGTTGATGCCCTATCACAGATGCCGAAGTACGCTAAGTTCTTAAAAGATTTGTTATCCAACAAGAGGAAGCTTGAGGAGCTTTCTACAGTCATCTTGGATGAAAAGTGTTCAGCGATCGTGCAGAACAAGTTGCCCAAGAAGCTAAAAGACCCAGGAAGTTTTACAATTCCTTGTCATATTGGTAATCTGTTAATTGACAAAGCTTTAGTTGATTTGGGTGTTAGCATCAATTTAATGCTTTATAAATTTTTCAAGAAACTAGGATTAGGGGAACCTAAGCCCACACGCATGAGTTTGCAATTAGCTGATAGATCCGTGACGTATCCTAGAGGTATATTTGAGGATGTATTAGTCCGAGTGGGTAAATTCATTTTTCCAGTTGATTTTGTGATATTGGATATGGATGAAGATTTTGAGTTACCCCTTATCCTAGGTAGACCATTCTTAGCCACTGCTAGGGCTATCATTGATGTTAGTGGTGGCAAGCTCATTCTTCGAATAGGAGATGAAGAGATCATGCTTAAAATTTTAGAGGCTATGAAAAAAATCTGTCGATCAGGATGATACTTGCTATCTTTTGGATGTTACCGACACTTTTGTTTCAAGTTATATGTAGGAAGTTCTTCTTAAGGATCCATTAGAGAGTTGCTTGCAATTAGGCATAGAGGAAGCTTCGGAAGATCCTGTTCAAATCCGAGGTGGTAGCCCAACTGGAGGCAAATAAACCTATCTCTATTGAGAAAGGATTTGAAGAGTTTGAAAAAAGAAAGGAAGCACAGTTAAAACCTTCGATTGAGGAGCCACCAGTATTGGAGCTAAAGCAATTACCTGACTACTTGGAATATGCCTTCTTAGAGAAGGACTCCAAATTACCAGTAATTATAGCATCCAATTTGGAAAAAAAAAAAAACAGAAAGAAAGGTTACTGAAAGTACTCAAAATCTCTGAGAGATTGACTCAGACTCACATCCGCTATATTAAAACTGATAGGTGCACTTGCTTGATATCACCAGGTCTGTAATTCGATCAAAAGGGAATGTCGTCTCGATAGGGCATCAGCTATTACATTGTTCTTTCCATTCTTGTACTTCATGACATATAAAAATCCCTTTATGAACTTGACTCATTTAGCTTGTCTTTGAGACAACTTGGGTTGGCTCTTCAAGTATCTCAAAGATTCATGATCAGTGTAGATCATAAACTCTTTGTGTAGTAAGTAATATTGTCATATAGTCAATGCTCGAACTAAGGAGTAAAACTCATTATCATAAACAGAATAGTTGAGTGTCGCTTCTCTAAGCTTCTTACTGAAGTAGGCAATAAGTTAGCCTTCCTGCATCAGCATAGCACCTATTCCTAGGCTAGACACATTACGCTCCACTTCAAATATTTTATCAAAGCTCAATAGAGTGAAGACCAAGGCTATGGTAAGCTTCTTCTTTACTTCTTCGAAACTCCTCTACTCCTTCTCTCCCTACTTGAACTTAATACTCTTTTTTTACAGTTCGATGAGTAAGGCTACAATCATATTAAAATTTCTTATAAATCTACGATAAAATGATGCCAGGCCATGAAAGCTTCGCACATCAGTTGAATAGGTTGATACAGGTCATTTAGTAATTGCTCTTATCTTTTCATCATCTACTCAAATGCCACCACCACTTACAACAAACCCTAAGAAGATCACTTTAGGTTAATAGAAGTCACATTTCTTCAAATTTTCATAAAGCTTTTCAACTTAGAGTTTCGAAAAGATTACTTGGAGATGCTCTTGCCGAGTCTTAAGATCAAGGCTATAAACTAGGATGTCATCGAAATATACTACCTCAATTTCCCTATTAGTTTTTGGAGCACATGTTTCATCGATTGCTTGAATGTGCTCGATGCACTTGATAGTCCGAATGGCATCATAAGCCATTTATACAATCCATAGTGAGTTTTAAATGCAGTCTTCCATTCATCTCCCTCTTACATTCGAATTTAATGATATCCTAATTTGAGATTAATATTTGAGAATACTCTTGCTCCGTTTAACTCATCCAACATATCATCAAGCCTTGGTATAGGACACATGTACTTGATAGTAATATGATTGATTGCTCAACTATCCACATACATCCTCAATGTCCCATCTTTCTTTGGTACCAACAGGGTTGGCACAGTACATGAGATTAAGGACTCTTGCCCACCTATCTCAGTAGCTCGATAGCCTATTTAAGGTTCAACCTATAGGTAAGCTTGTTCAACAATACGGCTCCTGGTTACAAATCAATTGCATGTTCAATACCTTGGAGAGGAGGCAGACCTTTAGGCAATTCTCTTAAGAATAGGTTAGCAAACTCATCTAACAAAGCTTTTACCTCAGTAGGTAACAATTCCTCCTTAGATCCCCTCATTTCAAGTAACCTTCTAACTAGCAGATAGGTCAGTTCTTTAAGCTCCACCCCTCTCTTCAACTTAGCTCGAGTCATCACCAAAGCCTCTTTCTTCAAAACTTGACTCAATTGAGATTGTTTGCTTTTAACTTGTTCAGTAGTAATAGGGCTCAACTTTACCTTTTTGCCCTCGTGTTCCAAGGAACATGTATTCTTCCTTCTAATGTGTATCACACTTCAATCAAACATCCATAGTCGTCCAAGTAAAATATGGGATGCATTTATGGGCAATATATCATAGAGCACATCATCTCAATAGTTCCTAATACCAATCAGCACGAACACTTATTTGTTTACTTGCAAGGTTCCTTTGCTACTAAGCTAGTACAGCTTATAAGGCTTGAGGTGGGGTTTGGTCTATAACTTCAACTGTTGGACCATGAAAGCAAATGTTGCACTAATACAGTTACCACTATCAACAATCATTATATACAATGACCCATTCACCTTACATCCAATGTGGAACAGATTCTTTCGTTGCTTGTCTTCAGGCACAGGATTAATACTCATTGTTCTCCTCAACATCAGGGTGCTAGGTATAAAGTTACTTTCTTCAATATAGATGATCTCCTCCTCCTCGGACAACTCAGTCTATCTAGTCTCTTTCGGCTCTTCCACTTCCCTATCAATGCTATCTACTTCAATGCTTAATGGCTCGCCTTGAATCACCATGGTTCTTCTGTTTGAACATTAAGCAACCATATGTCCAAATCCTTGACATTCGAAACACTTGATTTCACTTGTCTTCCTTCTTAAGCTTTCACCTTTCTTAAGCTTCCTTAAGATCTCCTTCTCCTCTCCTTGGATAGCTTAAGCAAATCGGGTCTCAACAACTTTACTTGGTTCTGTTCATATAAGTTTGCTTGGAATAAGTCAATTAGTGGTAGGCCGACTGATAGGAGCATGAAATCTCCCTAATTGGCACCTCTCAATTCTTTAGGCAGCTCGGATAGTTTTATCAAGTGATCCAATGTCCATAGTCTCTAGAATATCACTAATCTCATACTTCAACTCACTAATGAATCGAGACACATTTTGGTCTCAAGTTCAACAACTTCACATCAGATCATCAACATCTGGAATTCCTTCATGTAGGCATCAACACTTGATCCACCTTGCCTCAACTCTTGTAACTTCTTAAATGTATCCTGCAAATGGTAGCTCAGAACAAATCTTCTCCTCATGACTCTCTTTGTCTCATCTTGACAACTAACTCCACGTTCTTTTTCTCTTTTATGAGTGGCTTGCATGTTCTTCCACTATAAGGCGAGATAGTAGGTAAACTCTAGCATAACAAGTCTAACCTTAAGATTTTCAGGCACCTTATGGCATTTAAACTACTTTTCGATTTTATCTATCTTATCTAAGTAGTCCTCTGCATCACCACTCCTAGAAAAACTTAGAATACTCATCCTTAACCCTTCAAGTCTAAAAGCTCGAACATTCTTCTCCTTTGGTTCATAATACTCCTTCACTTTATCATCGTATTCCTCATCTTCTTCTTCGATTTCATCGAGTGCTAGTCTGCACTTAGCAATTCTATATAATCCTTTAGCAATTCTATATAATTCTATATAATCCTTTGGCTCTATATGGACTATTTTTAGCTCATTGCCTATCTTCATTAATGACAGTTACTAGACTAGCCACTAGGTTGATGACTATCCAATTAGTTACCTACTGATTGGGGTATAAGGCTTCCTTATTGACCTTGGTCATTTTGAGTGCTACTCTCCTGATTACTTAGAGTTCCTTGAACACTAAAATCGGATATTGTTGTCTTTTACAAGAGATTAACAGTTGAGACACTATTCAAAACTTCTTTCCACAAATCAAGAATAAAACATCATCGAATACACTAACAACTAATACAGCCAACACACAATAACCAAGCGAACACACACACACTCTATTTTATGAGCAAGAAATAAGGGAAAACAGAGCATGAAATCTCTTTACTCTAAACACTCTTTAAACACTCACAACAACAATAAATTGACTATAAAACACTTATAGTAGTAATAAACCACTTAAAGTACAAGTAATAAGAACTTACTTGAACATAGCCAAGCTTTGATACTAAGATGATACGAGCACAAATGTGGATGAACACATGATGTTTGGTATTGGATGAACTAAGGAGATAAGTTCAAACCGTGAGATAGTTTAAAAAGTAAATGGTAGTCGAAGGTTTGAATAAGGGTTCTTGTGCACCAGCGATGGATATGACATACTAATGTCTCGCATAAGCTCAAGTCGTACTTGATATTACGCATAAAAGTGGCTGAAGGGCACTCGCCACTAATCTATACTCACAATTGATCGGATAAGAATAAATGAGAGTAATCAAAAGACACTTAGGTCATGAAAGTATATCTGGATATCAATGGCTTTCAATGTTGCAGTTATTACATATTACAAGTATTTATATGACTCAATTAGGGTAAGTCCTAAGTACAAAAAGATTCCTACTAGAAAAGGAAAATGAATGATTTACAAGAGCAAAGTTATAATCAACTAAAAAGAATATTTGATTACAAAAAGACAGTATGGATATCAGAAAATAAGGTACGTATCGGCTGTACATTCTGTGGTCCTAATGATGCTGCTTGCCAAGTAAAGTAAGTTCAAAACAAATCAGGTCAGGCTTAATAGCTTAGATGTTCTAAACTAAGGAAGGGCTAGTTCGAGAGTTGGTCTATTATTAGATTGGCTTCAGCTAGTTGGCTTGGGATCGGAGTTAGAGTAGCCTCGACAATGTAGTAGGTTGGCAGTATGCAAGTTTGGTGCTTGGCCTTGGATTAATGTATTATGGAAGGGTCAGCTCGACAACAGGTTGGTCATCTTGGCAATCTCTTAAATGAGATAGAGAGTAAAGTAACTCGATAGGTTGGATTGGAGAATGCATTGCTCTTTGGAGTCTTAACTCCCCTCAAACAACTTAGCGAACCATATAAGCAAGTCTTTGGGCTTGAGAGCGTGTGATTGGATCGTGATCCTTATCATCTTATTTAGTTTTTTTTTTTTTTATCTTATTTATATATGTTTTATATTTGATGTGTTTTCATTTGAAATCCAACGCTAGCAAAAATGTGTTATCGTAACGTTGACCAATTTAAACCATTAATTTAGTAAAATTTAATCTACATCATCCATTATATTAAAATAGGCTAACTTATCACTTGTTAATAGCTTTTATGAATAATGAATTAAATGGAAAAGGGGGAGAGAAAAGGTAACCTGTTAACCTTTTATAGCAAGTTTCCTTGTATAGTATTACTGTATAAAAATCTAAATCTAATATTTGGAAAGTTATTTTATCTATTTCTTAAAGTATAAGAATTAGGAAGTGAAAATTTATGTACCTTAAAAAAAAAGATTTGAAAAAATATATTTTATGCATTTGAAAGGTATGTTTGAATTAGTATTTATGCAAAATAAATGGTAGATATATTCAACTTTATAGGGATTTATTAGGTATTTAATTTTTACAACAAGTGTATATATGTGATTATATCTTTTATCTTTTATGTGTTTTTGTTTTATTAAACATAAGGTTCGAACAAATAGTAAAAAAACATTAAAAAAATGAGAAAAAGATGAACCAAATGAGATTTAGTTATATTACAAACTTTCCCTTTGTTTCCAATCCTTTCTCATTCAAGTAAGGAAACTTACATATTTTTTACCCTTATTTTCTTTCCTCTTTAAATTTTCTATTCTATTTTCATTCCTAGCTAATTATTTCTCTCATCCCAAACATAATGTAATTGACTCAATATCCTAAATAGGGAATACTTCACTAACCACTAATACATTCGATCTATTCACCATTAGAGGTGTATAAGTGGGCTAAATGGGCCACTTTGGCTTGGTCTACAGGTTAAATAGATTAAGCTCATTTGACCTACTTTTTAAATAAGTAAAAAATACTCACTCTTAACCCGCTTTTTAAGCGAGTTAAATGGGTTGGCTACTAGGCTAAAGGCATAAGTAGACTAAAAAAACTAACCCAAATTAGCCCATAGGTTAAATGACCCAAGTTCATTTGACTTACTTTTTAAACGAGCCAAAAACACTTGGCCTTAACCCGCTTTTTAAGTTGGTTAAATGGGTCAGTTTTAACCCGCTTTTTAAACGTTTGCACACCTCTATTCACCATAGTTGGAATCTTTAAATAGAGTTTATTGAGCCCTATTTCAGTTTCCTTAATTTAATCTATATCAAGCCTAACTTGTTTAATATAAATTACTCGACATTAAATTAAAGAAATATTTTTCTAAAAAATTAAAAAATAGAGTCACCAACTAGTTTAACTGGTAAAAAATGAAATTCTGTGAATATTCTAAAAAAATTGATTTTTAGAAAATTAAACTAGAGAAAACTAAGTTCGGAGGCTAACTTATTAAAACTAAATCATCATGTAAAAATTTAAAAAAAATTGATGAGTTTTTATTTTGATAATTCCCTAACAAATACTAAAAATATACCTAAATATACAAGAAATAACTAAAGTGATTTATTATTATTATTTTTATTACGAATTTCTAAGAAAAGAGGAAAAAAAATTTATTTTTTTATGCGATTGTCTTGAAGGTGCCTACGTACTCGCTAATCGAATCAAACCGGCCATAATTCTCTTTTTATAAAATATTTACTAGATTAGTTATTTTTATTTCAAAAACTAAGCCAAATTTACATTTATTTATCAATTTATTATTTAAAAAAAAACCTAAAAATTTTAATTTTTCCGAATTAAATAAAACCCTACCTAAGTAAATCTTTTTGAAAAAACTTAGTTAAGATTTTTTTATTTTTTAAAAACACTATTTGTAAAAAATATATCTTTTTTTAAATCTTAACTATAATATACGATTTAGATACGTATTTTTATATATATCTTTTCCAAATCTTAACTACTAGATATGTATCTCAATATGTATATTTTCTAAATCTTAACCACAAGATACGGATAGAAAATATACATGACTTTTAAAAATATAATTTTTCAATTAACTAAATTCACCAAAAAAACTCAAATTATCTAAAAGATATCCAATGATATAACAATAAGAATAATAAACTTGTACTAAAAGAAAATAAAATAGTAAAAATAATTAAATTAACTAAATAAAATAAAATAAAATAAATAATTTTTATTTAAATGAATCGAGTCGTACTTGTGTTTGTCGTGGTGTTAGGGAGTTAAGCAAGCGGTCAAGTGGAACTCGGAATTGAGTTGGATTCGGCTTTGGATTTCAATTTTGGAATTGGACATTGACTTCGGATTGACCTTAGACGCTGGATTTCGGAATTGACTTCGGACTTCGGACTTTGGATTGACTTCGAACTTCAGGCTATTGAATTTGGAATTGGTACAGGAGCGTGAAGGATTACAATTTGTACAAGGGGATTTGTTTCGTTGATGGCGTGATGATGGCTGCCTTCAGATTGGGATTAAATCAGGGAATCGGCTCGACGTTAGTGGGGAGTGTTCTCCGTATGTATGAATTTGGATTTCGTTTGTTGTTGTCACTGGAAATTTGGATTTTGAATTGGAGCGTTAAGATTTGTGGATGTCAGGCAATCGAATTTCGTTGGCGTTTAAACTTATGGAATTCGAAATTGGCGTTTGAACTTATGGAATTCGGAATTGGATTTGCTGGAGATTGGATATTTGGTGGATTCGCAGAAATTTGAAAAGTTGGAAAAAAAAAAACCCTCATTAAATCCTTATTTATAAATAAAAAACTAAATCTTTTATATCTTTTAATTACGGATTTAATCTTTAATAAACGAAAGATACAATAAAGATTTACCCTAACTTTTAGAAATCTCATTTGGGCTCTTTATTTACTGGGTCTAATCCAATCTAATAAATTATAAATTTAATATAACCCAATATAATTTAGATAAAAAAAAATCCATTTTATATCAAACTAAATCAAAATTATTTTAATAAAGCTCAATTCTTAAATAACTTAATAATTTATTAAATTAATTATATAATGTTATCCGATTTAATCTTAAACGATTCGATACGACTTAATACGATACGATTTGATTCAATATAACTCAATACGATTTCACATGATTCGATATAATTCCACTTAACTCGATACGATTTAACTTGACTCGATATGATATGACGTATTCCAATTCGTTATAACGTGACTCTACAGGATATAACGAAATTGTATATGATACGATACGATACGATACGACATAACTCTATACGATACGATACGACGTGACTGGATTTATTTTTTCATTTTTTTCTTTTAATTTTTGTTTATTTATTTATTTATTTTATTTATTAACCTAGCTCAACTAATGAAAAATAATAAAAATGGTAAAAATGAATTGTCTACAAAGTACTACAATTCAATTCAACTGAGTTTGAATTAATAGAGGTTATTAAGTTTTTTGGCTAACAAGGAGGTTATTAAGTTGAGTTTAGGTTTTACAATAATAGTTCAACTAACTTTAAAAAAAAAGCATAAATACTAATATTTTCTCATTAGAGGAAGAAATATTTTTAAAACAAAATAAAGCATACAATTGACCTAAGGAAGTGTCGGTTTAGATCCATAAACAAATCAGCAATTTTGATTCAATGAATTAGCCCATGTAAAGCAAGCATGAGCTGGTAGGCTTAAGACCTATTGGTTTATATGGCTTATAGGTTTAGGTAGTTCAAGCCCATCAATCTTCCTAAACTACCGTGCCAAAACTAGATTTCTTCTTTCTCTTTTGTAATTTATATATACATGTTAACATATATATGTAAAATATGTATAGTATATTATATAAAAATATTATATATGTACAATTATGCAATATATATATCATACAATGTACATAATAGGATACATATAATATGTAATATTGCATATTATAGAGTATATTATATTCATTCATATATGTACATATTACACATTTTAAGGATATGTAAAATAAAAAAATAAAAAGTAAAAAATGAAAAAAAAAAAAACTAATCAACTAGTTTACAAGCCTAAGAATTGACCCAAAATTAGCCTTAAGAGAGCCAGTTATGGTTGAAGGTTTTCTTGAGTTATAGCCCATTGGTTCCAAGTCGATTTGGGCTCGTCTATAGGCCTATCTATAGCTCTAGCCTAAACAAGTTAAGTTTGAGCTTATTTAATACTATCTTTGATCGAGCTTGATTTCAAAATTCTAAAGTCGATCAAATCTAAATTAAGCTTAAGCTTTGAAATACTTAATTAAACTTAAAGTCAACATTATATTATCTCAATTTAAAAATTTTAAACTATTAACCATGGAACTGGTATGATTCAGCTCCTTCTCTCCATGATAGGCCTATAAGCAACTTTAAATGCTAAGTAAGCTACATTTTATCTTGGAGGATTTTTTTATAGTCCAGTCTTTATTTTTCCAGGTATTGATCTCACCCTTTATCTCATTCTTAATTTACATTCCTTTAAATCTTAAATATTGAACTAATTGTAAATCTAATGGTTTAAATTTAAAATAAATAAATGGTAATATTGATGATCAACTCTTGCAATAAAGGCTCTTAAAGCCTAAGCCTACCAAAATGCTAAACCTAGGCATCACAAATCACCATTAAAGCTTGGCTTGAACCATGCAAGCCCACTAAGCTGCTTACGCATGCCTAAGTAAGTCCAAACCTCACTTTCCACTTGAAAAGCCTTCGAACACCCTAGACGTGCCCAGCCATTGTCTGTACTATTTGCACAAGGCCTATTCTAGTCACCTTTGGAGACTACAACCAAAGAAGCCATTGCCCCTTGAGCCAAGCATTTCCTCCATCCATTACTTGGTTTCTCTCTCTTCATTTAATAATGATTGACCACTTATCATATGGCCTATTACCTAGCTACCGAACTAGGGTAGCCACCATCCACCGATGAGATAAGCTTATCCCTCCAATCTCCACCAACTGGTAGAGAGAAGGATGTCCCATTGGGCATAGGCAACACTGCCTCATTGGATCCTATGTAAACCCTAAAGCCAAGCCAATCGAAGTAACCATAGGTTTGAACTTAAAACCCAAGGTTTAGGACGATCGGCTAAAGGATCCGATCAAACCCAAATTATAAACTATTTAACAAAATACCAGTAAAAATGACCCTGTAAACTTAAATTTAAGAAAGTGAGTAGTAAAATAGGAGACTATAAAATTTTCAAATTTTAAGCATAATAACTGCTAATTACCGAAAAGGCAAAAAGTGTAATATAATAACTAATAAATTAGTAGAGATAGATTATATGTATACTAAAAATTTTAGAATGACCAAAATAATATTTAGGAATGTTCACGTGTACCCTACATGTATTTACATGTAGATAAAAATACGCGTAATTGCTAAAATAGGCCGAAAATTAAGTAAATAATTAAAGAAAAATACAAAATAATTATAAAAAAAATCAGAAAAAAATCAGAAGGAGAGGTCTGCAACCAGATCAGGTCGTGGCTGAAAAGAAAAAAAATTAGCCAATAAGATTTTGCCAAACTAAAAGCCTAAAATCAAGGAAATGGACAAAATCACATCAAATTAATGCACATTAATTACTATGTTTGTTTATAAATAAGGAAAAAATTCACAGAAGACATTTGGACAGTTTGTAATCTGAGAAAAATCGAAACACAAGAAAAATCGAGAGAAATTCCAGAAAATAAAAAAAAAAAGAAAACTGTGCAGATTAGCAAGGTGAACTAGAACCACCACCCACCACCACCTGGGACCGAACCACCACCACCACCCTACCCTAGGACCAGCGTCTGGACCGGCCGACAGCCTTGGACCGGGTTTGGACGGCCAGAAATCCTTGAACCGGTTAGTCATTTACTCATCCCGATTTTTGTATAATTTTGTAAAATTAGTTATTTTGCCCAGAAAATTATGAAACTTGTTATTCTGAGGTTTTATTGTATGTAGATTTAGGGAAAAATATTGATTTAGTTTAATTATGTCTGGAAATATAGGGTTCTTAAGAAATTGATCAAAACCGAGCATGATTAAACCGGAAATTAAATAGGCTTAGGGATGTAGTTTGGGGCTCAAAATTTTTCTGTAGGATTCTCATATGATTTAGAACAGTGCTATGAAGCCTTTTTTTTTAAATTAATTTTCGAAAATTTTAAGTTAATTTTTAGCCGTAAAATGATGGTAAAATTGGGTGATTTGGGATTAATTAAGTAATTAGGATGTTAATTACTGATTTGGATCTTGATTAGATGATTAAGGAAGTTAATCTCTGCAGTGGAACCCTAATCCTAGCTTTTAGGTACTAATTATGGGTAATTAGGGAAATTAGGTAAAGAATATGAGAAATTAGGAATATGTGAAAATATAAATTACAAAATTTAAAAAAATAAAGTTATTTAGATAATATTATAATTGAAATCAGAAAAATAATAAATCGGAATTAATATTTAATTTTAAGTAAATATCTTAAAATGTAAGATTTTTACACATCGGGAATAAATCCGATATCCCAATTAGGGTTAGTGTGTACCGAATAGTTAGAATACCAAAATTACGACCCAATAGGATATTTGAATACCCGAGCATAAGGTGATTAATGTTACATTGGGATTCGAGCCTAATTACGACTTAGGAATTAAAACTAGAGTCTAGTTTAGGAGCCGAACCCCGAAATAAAATACAACGAATTATTAATACGTTGTAGGTATATATGAGGAAAATGAGTTACATTATAAATTAGAATAAGAATCCATAAAAATAAGTACTAAAAGGACCTCTTTGCATTATAGGACACCTAGAAACAAATCAGCTCGCAATTTGAGGATCGAGCGATCGAGCAAATTCATGTAAGTTGGGTTATTGCTTATTGTAATAGAGTACTAGTTTTGTAGTGCTCGGAGACTTAGGCTTGTATATGCTTGTGATTGTAAGTAGTTTGCGCATGTGTTTGATGTATCTGAATTCGTGCTGGAATTTGTGCTGTGAGTGATTTTGTGACTGATTTAATTGGTATGAACTTGTTTGTAAACCTTAACCGGAATTTAATCTTAGTCGACCATAATAACCGAAAACGTCATGCATTGCAACCCGTTAGGGGATCATAGGACTCTCCAACCAAATACCGACCCCTTCGAAAGGGATAGCGCAGGATTGCAAAATGGTCCCTTCTTCATCCTCAGTCGAACTAAGTGATAGGAGAGGAGGTCGTGGCGGGGGTGAAGTCAATGGTTCGAAGGTAGTCGTGGGAGGAGCGAGGTCTCCATTGCACAAGCCTGGGTTTGGTTGTGAGTTGCTGCATAACATGGAACTCCTCAACCCGGATCGGAGCGGGTGAAATTTCTCTGATTTCACAACGGACCGGACTACGTTGTGCGATGACACTTGATTGTTGCATTGCATGAAAATAATTGTTTGATAACCCTGTTTGTGCTTGTATGCATTCACGAGTCTCCAATTCAACTTACTAAGCTGAAGTTGCTCATACCCTTATAGATCCTTTTGCAGGTTTTGATTTGTAATCTCTTCAAGTACCATGCCGCCCTACAATTATCCAGAGGTTAGTCTTTTTGAAGCCAGGGGTGTGAGGATCAAGTTATTTAGCTTAATGTGTAACCAGACTGACCTTGTAGTTAAAGGATGAAGACTGTTAGTTATTCTGTAAATTAGTAAACTGTAGTTATTATGTAAATCTTCCTGGGAAGCTCTGTGGACTTATTTATATGATTATCTATGTTTAATAGTAATTTGAGTTACTTATCATATTTGTAGTATAATCTTTAATCGAACTGTTTACTTCAAAGCGAGTGGTCGTCGACGCCTTGTGTAGATTATCTCTATGGTAGGAACTGTGAGGCCAATTTCTATCATAGAATGGTTTACACGGCGGGACTGTTGCGACTTCGCGACTTCGGGGCGTAACATCCTACGCTAGCCAACCATAATCCATTGTGTGTTAACTACAGTTTGTACCTCTAACCTATAAGTAAGAGTAAGATCTTTAGATAAAAGGATCGGCACCTGTTGTTTTCTATCATCTCCTAAGAACTCATTCTTTATTACTTATACCATATTTCTCTCCTTACTAACTTGAGTGTTGGAAGGCCCTTATTGGCTTAGTTATAGGGGTCTTTGTATAGGTCCCTCATTGTTCATGGTTGAAGGACGTCTCAAAGTTGACCGATGAGACATAGTGGTGATCATAACTATCAACGAATAGGATAAAGGGCTAGATTAATCTTATGAAAATAGAAGACATAACAATAGAAACTCCTTATGATGAAGAGAGGGATTAATCATGTTTCACTTGATCGAAAAGTCACAATTGCATCATGAAAATATTAAGTTATGAAGGTGATGACATTATACAATTTCTCTTCATATGCAAATACGTCTTACTAAAAGCATGAAAGAGTACTTCTCTTTTATTTTTCAAAAAAAAAAAACACGAGGGGGTTATTTAGGGAAAAAATGAAAAGTTTATTACAATATATATTTTCAAAAATACTTGATTAGTAATACCTTTTTATAATATTTTTAATTGTTTATAATTCTTAATTTTACCAATTTCACATTTTTGTTATATTTTGATCACTAACGTCTTTTCTTAATTATGTATTCAAGAAATATGTATTTCCTGTTAAGAATGACAAGAGTCGCAAGATACGACCCTTACAGGATCTTAATACAAAATGACATAAATTTAGGTATCTATGTTATGTTATAACTCTTCTAAATTATATATCATTTTGTATACAAATTTAGAAAGACCATGGATGATCATATAAAAGCAATAATTCAAATTAAATTGTAGTAATTATAGCTATTTCATATATGCTCTTCTCACTTAGATCACCTACTAATTTTATTGAATACTCTTCCTCAAGTGAGAAGCGGCCTAAAATCTTTAAGGTCATTTCAATTTTGGCTAAGTCATCTAGAGTTTAAACCATTGTTGAATAGCATTAGACATGGCCTTCCTTAGCTATTTGGGGGACTTAGATGTATTCACAAATTGATTGCATAATTGGAATAAAGATTGTTTTGGGATTATATCTATTAAAAAAGGGAGTATTATGGAATGCAATGACAAGGTTTGATGTGAACTTTTTAATGATCGTTCTCAAAATTTAATGGATAGAAAACATATGTTACAAAAAGAGCTTGACTAGGTGTTAGCTTAACAAGAAAAGTTATGGGCTATGAAGGCAAGATCTTCTTGACTAATTGAGGGAAAAAGAAATACAAGATTTTTCCACACAGGTGTTATGGCCAAAATAACAAAATCATGAATAGAAAGCTTATTTGATTCCATTGGAAATTGGATCTCAAATGTGCAAGAATTCAATGAGCTCTTTAAGAATTTCTTTGTCAATTACAATAAAGAGACTCTTTGTCAATATGCATGTTCCTTGATGAGATGGTGATAGGAATCATGGTCCAATTACATGGTCCTGAGCCTATGGACTTGTTAACATGGTCTACCAAGCTCTTCAACATCAATTTATTGAGGAAGAAGCCGAGTTCCTTCATGCAGATGTATTGGAGTACTGGAGCTCTTGTTAGTAGATGATTATCTCTTGGGTAGAGGGACTTAACACTGTTATCAAGTTGACTCAGAACTAGAACCTTAGAGTACTGACATGTTTAGGTCCTTGGTGGAAGCATGATAAATAGCTTGGCAAAGTGGACCCACAACTTAGCTAACTTTGTGCCTAGTGTTCTAACATGATGCCAACCCGACTAACCTAGCTTAATAACGAACACCAAGATTTCGTTCTCCAACTAAGATTATTTATTGTCAACCTTTCATTTACTTATCATCTAAATGAGCTGTTAATATGTTGTTCAATTATCTTGATATTGTATTATTGTGCAAAATATTCCTTTGTTTCTTTCTCGATTTTACCTCTTGAATATTTCTTATAATCCATTTTTAGCATTGTATCCTTTTTAGTAAAATGTTGTAACCTAGTAATTGCCCTAAATGAGTGATATAAATACCCACTAATGTAATAGCCGCAGATCAAGTTATCAATAATGGAATTCTCCATTTTCTTCAACCTTAAGCTTGTGAACCAAGTCGAAGCTATACTCTTATCTAATTTCTTTTTGAGTGAAGGGTTAGTGTGAATGACCTTAAGAGTAGCTTGTGTGTAATATCAAGTGAATTCTAAGTTCGTATGAGACATTCGATACATAATGCCTGAGTGTTTGTATATGAGACCAGCTCAAATACCAACTACCGCTTAATTTTCTAATTGTCTCAATGTTAAGACTTACCCCTTGGTTTGTAAGATAGGCTTGAGTGTGTTCATCCATGAGAGCCCTATTAGATAGGGAGTAGAGAATTCTTATAGAAGATGAAAAAAGAGAGCTCAAAATACCTACGACTAGTAATGTGATTAAAAAATCTTTATGGAGTATGGGGAATAATAAAGCCTCGAGAGTTGATGGATATCATGCTGGATTCTTTAAAAGCTTTTAAGACATTGTTAACAAGACCATTTGTACAATGTTTAAAGAGATTCTCACTTTAGGTAACATGCAAAAGGAAATAAATAAAACTCTCATCATCCTGATACCAAAAGTTATGGGTATAAACATAGTGAAAGACTTTAGACCAATAAGCCTAAATAAGCTCCTAATTAATAGGATATGGCTATTTCCTAGTGATTTGATTAGTTCGTAGCAATCCAGTTTTGTCTTAGGCAGAAATTCAAGAGATAATATTATTGTGTTTTAGAAGCTCCTATACTCTTTGGATAAACAAAATGGAACAAAAAGTTAGATGGTGGTTAAACTTGATTTTGAAAAGGCATATGATAGACTATAATGGGATTTTATGCAGACAACTTAGAAAAATCTGAATTTCCCCAATTCGTAGATCAATCTAATTAGGTCTTGTCTCTCCAAAGTTAATTATCAAATTGTGTTTAATGGTTCCATAATGGAAGAGTTTGTATCCAATAGGGGGATTAGATAGGGAGATCCCATCTTACTTTATGTGTTCATACTAGCTATGGAGTTTTTAAGTAGAATCATCCATGTTATGGTAGAGACAAGAAATTGGAAGCTAATTAAGCTTAAAGGAACGGATCTAAAGCCGTCTCATCTCTTTTTTACTGATGACCTTTTACTTATGGGAGAAGCTTCAGAAGAGAATGCTTCAAGGATTATGGAAGTTATAATTTACCATGTTTCAAGTCAAAAGATAATTGCACAAAATCATGCACTTTATTTCAAGAAAAACAAATCATCAACTGAAAAAGTGGGATATGTAATCTATTCCATATCAAGCCAAATGTAGATATAGGTAAATACTTGGAGATTCCTATCAAATAAGGAGGAAATTTAAGAGGGAGTGACTTGCAGTTCATTCTTGAAAAGGTGAGAAAAAAGTTCACTAAATAGGAGTAAAAGCTGCTTAATAAGTCTAGAAGGAAATTATTGATTTTGTCTCTCCTTGAAAGTATTACTAATTATTGTTCTCAAGCAATTCCAATCGGCAATTCCAATCCTAGCACGAATTGCTAATAAGCTAGAAAAAATGCATAAAGATTTTCTTTACAATTCTTTAGATGAGAGGAGAAAGATGCCTTGGTTAGTTGGTCAAAGGTGAAAGAATTGAAGGATAGAGGAGGACTAGTTATGCTTGATATTAGAAGGCAAAATAAAGCAAAGTTTTGCAAAAATTTCATGGCAACTACATAAGAAAGATGCCCTTTAGTTTAGACTTCTTTAACAAAAATATCAGCTGGATCTCATAAGGCTAATGATGAAAAGGGAGTCAGTGGTTTTTGAGAAATTATGAAGGCCCTCAGCGTAGATATAGAGGGGAAAATTCATATGAGGCTTAATAGTAGGAAGGATACCGGTTTTTGAAAGGGCAATTGGACTAGAAACAAAAGCCCCACAAGCAGGCTTTACGGTCTTCTCCATAAATCTGATGAAATGATGTCAATTAGATAGGTATAAGTAGGTGTAAACATTCAGAAGGAAGACATTATTGGTTGTCCCCTTTACGATGATATCAAAGAAAAGCTAGGTTTACTCTCCTTAGTGGATGTGTGAGAAGAATTGGATGCTTAAAGTTGGATGTTACACCCTGAAGTAGTAAAACTATAATAGTCTTATCGTGTAAACTATTCTAGAATAAATGTTAACCTTACAAACTTTATCATGGACTTGATTTACATAAAACATCAATGACTAACTCACTTTAAAGTAAACAATTTATAAATAATAATGTCATTTTCTTGCGGAAGTATAAAAAACACTTACTAAAATTCAAAAACAAAATTGTCTCAAGTTTAACAATTTGTTAAAAGTGATACATTTTGAGAATTAATTTAAATAAAACAACATTTTTCCTAAAAACTACATACAAAATTATGCTACAATACACATTTTCATAAATTTTTTGATGAAATTTGATAATTTTTATTAATTTTATGAAAATTGAAGGAAAAAGGAACACTCACAAAAAAATTGGCCTTATCGCTATCTTCAACCACACTAGAGTTGTCGAGCCCACTTGGCAAGTGGTCCTCCTTCAGACATTGGTAGCCATCCAACATCAAGTCTTAGTTTGGTGGCTACATGCTTATTTAGCCCTAAAAACACTCTATTTTGTATAATTTTCCGAAAACATTCACTCCTCTCTCTTAGATCTCTCTCTATTTAACCTTGATACTAAAGTGACTAAACGGAACTAAAATGGGGTGATTTGTATTTATAAGGGGTAGTAAGGGTAGGTTAACAAATTTTCACGTGCTAAGTGTCCTTATCCTCATTGTCTTTATGACAAACTACATCCTAGCTTACTATGCCTCATTCCTACATCTTCTAGCATAGCACATTATTTTTCTAAATTTTGGTATTAGTTTTCTATATTTATTTAGTATTATTTAATATATTATAGGTATTTTAAGTAATTTCGACCATTTATGCCTACACATAAATGCATATATAATATAAATAAATAATCATAAATATTATCTAAGCTATTTTATGATTTTTAACATACACATTTTATTTGTAGCAACTCGTTTATTATCAGAATTCGTTTTATGCATTTCCGATAAATAATAAATAAAATACATACATTTTATAAATATAATATTTAATTATTTTTTTCTTAAATCCAAACTTGCAAGGCTATTTCTACTAATATTTATAGCTCCGTCATAAAATTCAGACTTGATTAGTCAACTTACGCGAGCAACCTGAATTCTACGTACTGGTTTTAAACCAACCGATTGTAAGTTGGTAACCAATTTTTGTAAAATCGCACATTAGCCATTTGAGATCAAGGGGAAGTTGACTACCAAATCAGTATATGAGTAACTTTGTAAAGAAGATGAGTGGAATTGTGAGGAAGAATCTTGGGAATGGGTTTCAAAGACACCTACTATACCTTGTATGTAGATGCTAGTATGGAGGACAAGAAAGGTATCAATGTTCATAGTGAATGTTTGCTTTGTGGTGTAGAGGAGGAAAGTGTAAAACACTTGTTCCTAACTTGTAGCTAAAGCTTGAACTTATGGACTAAACTAGGAGTAAGAGTTGATTCCATAATCACTAATTTTAATGGCATGAGGAGATGGATTAAAGACCACACGAAATGGAAAAAGAAGCTTTAGCAGCATAGCAGTACACTCAGATAAACGCTAATTCTCTTCGCGTTGCGCAACATATGGTGGGAGGGAAATCATAGAATAACTCATCTAAAAAAAGAAGTGGGGGGTTGCATTGTGCTCATTCAAGCAGAAGCTAATGAATGGTAGGCAAAAAACAAAGTGAAAAAGATGTAACCAAACGGTAAATGGTTTGAAAATACTTAGGCAAAGCCAACAGATGACTAAGTTAAGGTTAATTGTTATGGAGGTTTTATAGATGCAAAACGGGGGGGGGGGGGGGTTGGGGCGGGGAAAGCAAGTATTGTTGTCATTTGTTGAGATAGTAAGGGACGGGTTCTTGGTGGTATATAATAACATTTCAAGAATGCATCACCTTTGGAAGCTCGGTTATGGGAAGCAAAGGAAGGGCTAGCGATTGCAATTCAATCAAGAAAGAAAAAAGTTGTCTTAGAACTTTATTCTCAACAAGTTGTGGATTAGCCATCTGATTTGCACGTTAATACTCAAATCTATCACCCTAGCTTAGTAGAGGACTGTGTCTTACTTTCTAAGTTTGATGCTATGTTATTATGTAGTGTTAGCCGTAAAAGGAATAAAGTTGCAGACATGCTGGCCAAGAAAGCTCTTTAAGCAAATTTGCCTATATCTTTTAATGATGTTGTTCCTTCCTTTTTGGAAGCTATTGTTTTAACAAACTTGAATAGCTGCAATGGTGCTTTATTTATAGATGATGATAGGACACAAGGGTTTGCTAGGAGCTAAGTGTTATGTTCTTGGTTGGATGTACTTAGTTCTCTTTTTTCCATGGGTTTTAGAGGTTTAACTATATGTGATATTAAAAGTTTTTAATATGCAAAACTTATGGCACATATAATAAAATTCTATCTTTATATTTCAAGTTGATCCGATGACAAAGAAAACCTATTTTGATTATTAAACAAAAAAAAAAGGAAAACCTATGGAACCTATAAGGAATTGCAATGAAAATAATCATTAATAAAAATTAAAATATCATATTTATAATATCACTTTTGAAACACTTATGTATTCATTAGCCATAGAAGACAATTGACTTCTATAGAACTTAGAAAATAAAGCACATACAATTGAAAAAAATATAAGTTTATTTTTTATTTATTAATATATATATATACATATATATTACTTAATAAAATTTGTAGTTGGTACAAGATAACCACAACCTGTACTCTTATACTTTTATAGTGTAGGTTTTAGCCTCCAAGATTGATAGATGGTATGAATACATTGTATCTATATCCTATCCCATAAAAGTAAGTTCTAATAAATTAATACATAAAACTTACCTTATAATTTTTAATATCCATTCAAAACTTATCTGATTAAGTAAGGTATGAGTAGCTACGCTCATCTAATGTTAAGGAGTAAAATTTATTAATAAAAAATGAACTTCGAATTAATTGATGAATAGGGCCTTTGGGGCTCATCTTTATAAAGTTTTTAACGTATGCCTTAATATATAGAATTTTAAGTATTTTATTTCATTTATTAAAATTGTATTTAATGAAATACAGTAATAGAGGTTATAAATAAGGTTGATATCTCATCTTAGGCAGTCGAGTTTTTTATATGTCTCTCCTTCCATCTATAAGAAAGTCGAGAGCAGTCGCTACTATAAGCTACTATAAGCGGAAAGACTAGCCCTCCAATGAATTACTATCTCAACGGATTCAGGTTTGTTTTCTTAATGCTTTTATCTTTATATTCTTTATTGACCTGATATGATGACTTTGTGGGTGATTTAAATTTTATCATAAAATTTTTGGATTAAAGTTTTCGTTACAAACATTTGTAGCGTGGAAAATATGTAATTTTTACAAACCAGCGTCCACGAATTTAATCAAACAAATTTATAAGGAAGTGTATGTCTATTTCAAGTATTTTAACGAAAATAGTGTATGTTTATTTCATTCTGATGAGTGACTTCAAAACTTCAACTATGAATTGGTAGGCATGCTTCATTGCCCGTTAATGAAAATATACTTGCCTTTATTTAATAATTGGATTTGATTAATTACGTAAATTCGAACTATGTATTCAAAATGAAGTTTAGAAACGACAATCACTGCTCTTTCTTTTTTTTTTTTTCTTTAATGAAAAAATATTTACACATTTCAATAAATAAATCGTTGCACTAGATTTTCCTTTTTATAACCTCTTAATCTGTATTTAAAAGAAAGAAAAATAATAGAATAATATAGCAAGTAATAGTGCAATGGAATCGATTACTGGACGTAAAAATAACCTTTTCTTCTCGATAGGGAGAAATAGGAGAGTTTCCCCACTAAATGGAAAGGCATGAAGCATTGGAACCATCTAAATGCCTCCTCCAGCTTCAAAATTTTCTCGTACTAATTAAAATCTTGCCATGGAGTTTAATTTAAAGTACATATATTTATAAATAATAGATTTACTTAAAAAAAATTATCAGAAAAAAATGCGCAAAGCCGTTTTGAATGTTTAAACCACGTAAATTTGGACCGAACAAAGTTTAAGTTCATCGTACCACATTCATCTATGCATCTCTAACACTTGTCTGCTCTAGATCGGTAAATGAAACCACGTCCCCAATTTTTTGTTATTATTTAGAACTTCATTAAAATCCCCTAGTAATGCCATGATCTTACTATCTGATTTGCACATCTTACTAGCGCCTCCTAGAGCAACACATGTTTAGCCAGCAGAGGGCTAGCGTATACAGCGGATAAATGCCATGACAGATTTGATCGACATACTTGAACTTCCATTAAAAATTTTTGTCGAGAAATCTGGTGACTCCAAATCCGTACATCTTGTGCATTCAAGAGAACTATAATTCCTCTGCCGCGTCCTTCAGCTTCCGAGCACAACGTATGATCAAAGTGTAGGAACTCCTTCATCAGTTGCGCCGCATCTCCTCCTAATTTTGTTTCCAAAAGGATAACACTGTGCGTTTCATACCGACGCACCAAATCCTTAATCACTTTACGTCTACTCTCTAAGTTATATATTACTTTTTTAATATTATATAGATTTAAAATTTATGGAAACATAAGAAAAATTTATAAATTTTATAAAGTACGTTATATATATATAAGTTTTATAAAGTATAAATTTCATGGTGGTTTTATAATGTTACAAAATAAGTTTTGATTCTAAAATTTAAAAAAAAATACCTTATAAGACAGGGTTTCATACCTACCTTAACTTATTGTACTAGTTCATGCTCGCTATTCTCTATCAGCCTCGTTTCTTTTTGTCCTCTCATTCTGGCACATAGCTCCCGTAATTCTTATGAAAAAGATGAGAATAGCGAGCATGAACTAGTACATTGACGAGAAGTTTCATTCCTGAAAGCTCTTCACAGAATTTTACAAGGAAGCACAAACAAATAAATGTCATGTACACATCGTTGAGGTGTGCATTTGTTTGATGGTGCACCAACAAAAACAATCGACCAATAATAGGTACTTCCTTAGACCAGACTTGCCTGTTGTTAGATTGGTAGTTACGGAAGATCTTAAAGTATGAAAATGAGATTTGGAGACTAGGCTTGAGTATTCATTATCATCCATTGGGACATCTAGATCCATATGAGGTAACAAAGACCCATTTGTGCATTAAATGAAAAAACTTGGACATATTCTCGTGGACTGTGGAAAACTCCAAGTAAATGCGTGTAGATGAAGATAAGGGAAGATGCATTCAGATTCGGATGCGAAATATGAATGCATATAAGGGGTTAAAAGAAGCCCCCATCTCCTGTAAAAAAATTTTCTTGTCACATTCACTTTACTCAAAGAAAGAGCAAAGAAAACATTAAGCCTTATAGAATACTTCATTCAATAAGTATTTAGTTGGATTAAGAAATTTTATGAAATTAATATCATTCCCTTGCTATCCGTTCTAATTATTTCCGACAGTCCCCATCATGTCCTTCAATTTAGGGCTAGTAATTCGGTACGAAATGGATAACATTAATGTGATTCTATACCATTGTAAAGGAGTTTGTTTAAAGCAAATTTTGACAGCATTAATAGATGAGTTAAATTCTTTTAGAGTTGTTTATAAATGTATCTGTATTTAGATCTGATGTTTAAACCTGTTTAATAAATAGTTTCTATTTTATACCTAAACTCAACCATAAAACTACTTGTGCGACTAGGAAGTTTAACAAATCCTAGTAGCCAGCAGCTATTTTGATCCTTGATCAACGAACAACACCTGTCTTATACGTTAATGGCGTTGATGGAACCATCTATGTTGAGAATCACCCATCCCTCAAAAGGAGATTCTCAAGAGGAAGGGAAAAAAAAAAAAAAAAAAAAGAAAGTAGACAAAAGGAGTAGAAAAAAATTGTGTACTCTAGCCACCCAGCCGATTAGCTTAAGGCAATTGAAAGTTAATAAATGTCCAAGATGAATATAAAGTTTAATATATTTAATAGAAGTCATATTTTTTTTTTAAGATTTTTAAAATATTAAAGATTCAAATAGAAAAATAAATAATCGTTGAAAACTCAAAATGTGTTTTTCCCTAAAATAAATAATCCATTGGAACTTAACCCCAAAGGGTACAAGTACAACAACCAAATCCAAGGTATCTAATGCAATGAAGTACGTTTACTGCCATGATGTCTCACCGATGCACGTGACCGAGGAGCTCATTATAGATGTTATCTAATGTGTTCACAAATCAAGAATGTGGGATTAATAGTCGCTACAAGGTAAAGAAAACAATTTGTATAGCCAAATATTAGTCCCGGATTGATAATTCATCAATATGTTGGAGAAGAATGCAATTATAATAGGACTCCTTATGTGCGAATGATTTATTATCTTGCTTCTAAAATGTGAAACTTCCCTGAAATTTACGTTGCTAGTTAAAACATTCAGGCAATTTTGTTGTAAAATTTCCGTTAGGCAATTTTGCAAGGAGATTTCTCAATCTTCATCACAAAGTAGTACTAAAATAATTATTAACCAAATTTGGATTAGAAAAAGGGTCAATATCACAGTTTATACCTAACTTTATCATTTTTTTCCATTTTCCATTTAAAATTTCAATTTATTTAATCACATACTCAATTAAAGATTTTTTACAATTGTCATCGTTGTCTAGACCTCAGTTAACTTCAGTTCACACTATTAACTTAATTAATACAATCAACTAATGAAATAGCTACCTACGACCTTAAGGGTATCGTGTGACCCTTAATAAATGAACATCGATTATACTCCATAAAAACAGATTTGTACAATTTACTTTAAAAATATCGGATGGTGGTTATGGGTGGTAACCTATGGCCCTATAGGGTTCGCTCATTACTAATCATGCTGACTAAATTAACTTTGCGAATTAGAGTTAATTAAGGCATAAATGATCATAACTAAATCTTTAGTTAGGTTTATAATAAGATAAGTTGAAATTTCAAGTTTATAATTATAAAAAATGATAAAGTTAAAGTATAAACCATAAGATTGCTTCAAAAAATAAAGTACAAAATAAATTAATAATTAAATCACATTCTCATCTAAAATTTTGGATTCTTTACCTTTGCAAATATGTATAAATATAGTTTGATCCCTTAGTCCTTGATCCTTGTCTAGGTCAAATTCCGGTCCCATTCAGACAATATTGATTACTAGAACATGTAAAAAGGAAAGGGGAAAGAAAAGAATTGAAATTTTAATAGATGCTATAGTAGGATGATCTCAAAATTTGTGGATAGAATTTTAGAGCGGGAGTAAAAATTTAAAAGAATCGAAACTTGAGAAAGCTTCCACTGGCCTAGGCACGTTCCTAAGCAATAAGCTACGATAACAAAATACAACAAATACAACTAAATATCCATAGCAATTTTAACTAAAACGCTTGTTATTTATTTCCATAGCCTTTATTTTGAATTGATTATTGATGTTATATTTTGCTTTTTCTTTGATTTAGACAAAAGGAAAAATAAATCCAAATTGCGAGCTTATTTATCCTAATACTTAAATGAAAAAAGTATCGAAGAAGTGATACGGAGGTAAAAACCAATCTATTTGCTTGGATTTGACTAGGCAATCTTCCCAGATTATTTGGTTTAAAAAATCAATGAAACACAATCAATAGCATGCATTATTTTGTTGATTTTGTGTTTTAATTTTCATGACATGTATCAACTCTCATCCTAATAATGCAATTTGGCATTTTGCTTTCTAATTTATACATCACGGTATATAATTAGTAATGATAAATAAAAATGTGACGACTCTATGTCTCTATCCTGTGCTTAAACTTTTAATGTTAATTATCTCATTGTTGGTACGAAGAAGCTTTATCTAAAATTTGATATATGCTATGCATTAATCAGCCTTTTCTAACTAGTCATTGTTCTATTTCATCAATCATTTTTTTACAGATTCATCAATCATGCAAAATGATTCGATTATTTACTTCAGTATTTAATTTTCTTCTAGTGTTTTTACAGATCTTTTAAATAACTAATAGATCAATTCGAGAGACACGGGACTAAATTGAAGCAACAAGTAAAGGAATGTAAGTGCTAAATCTAAAGATGTGCTTGCCCTATTCAACTTGTCCACGCTTATATGTTTGTTCTCTTTGAGAATGAGAACAGTTAGTTGTTCTAAATGGGTCTTCAAGAGTTGTCGAAAGCAAGAATTTTATTGGTTTCTCACACAGCAAAACCTTAAAAAACTACTAATGCTAGAGAATAAGAAATGCCGTGAAAATGGTACCTTTCTTTTTCATGCATGTAGTAAAACGTACTTGATATTCACTGATCATTTATTTCATATGCTACTTCGTAATTATATTTTTTGACCAAGTTGAGGTGAAGGTTGAATAAGAATATGATATAAGCCCAGTTGAAGTGGTTCATACATACATGGAATGGCAAAAATTTGGCACTTTGACACTAATTTTTTAATCATTCCTTTTCCTCGATATAGTCAAATCATTTAATCCATGAATGAAGGATTAATTACATTAAAAATCCTATATATTTGTAATAAAATTCAACAAAATTTCGTAAAGTTTAAGGAGGTTTAATTTAAACGCTTTTACAGGGTCTATGCTATACTTTGAGTTATTATTCAGATTCTTTTACTTATATTAACACTAATTAAATCTTCAACATTAAGTTAATACCCAAGTTTGTCCATTATCTTATCCAATCATTTACCATGAATATGGAAAAAATTTAAGTTAACAGCTAAAAATTAAGATGGTTTTGCTAAGATTTATCATAAATATAAAAGATGTTAATTGTACTTATCTCCCATTTGTCATTGGCTCTCAATGGTAGCTCAAATCGATGGCTTATCCTATCACGGTCGTGAAACGTTGATAATTCGTTCATTTAGTATTTTATAGGGTTTGTGCTTATACTTGATAGAGAACCTAAGGTATATGATGAATTTGAAGAAAGAGAGAGAGAGAGAACATAATATTGTTGTTGAATTTAAAGCTCAATTATGATTATGAAGAGATGAAACATTTTAAGATAACTCATGGATGCTTTTTTCTTTTTTTCTTTTTTTTTTGTGTGTGTGACTAAATTAACTGTTGAGAAATGCTATTTCAAAGTAAAATTTCATCAAGATCTCATGGAGTAATATTCGGAGATTTACCAAGAGCAAGGGCTTCAATGGCTAATGATTTTGTTGGCATAGCTTGTTGAGGGATTTGAACCTGGTGGCTAAAAGAAAGAAAGAAAAAACAATGGGCAAATTTCTTTGGAGAAGAACCGAAATTCCTATCATTGAAAGCCCTTGCTCTTGATAGTGCACAAATTTCAGTGATTGAAGACTTCTAAGAATGGTCATAGAGCAGATGTCCAAAATACTACTAATAAACATAAGATAAGAACCTGATATTACTAGTGACCAATGAAACTTGTGGGACATGAATAAGTTACCAGCATTATTACTTCGCTAATACACTGGCGCCTTTTTCCCGTGTGTCCTTTTGTTTTTTCAATTTCATAATATGATTGGATTTCATGAAAATATGCTAAAATTAATATGAAAAGAAGACTATCATTAAATTCGACTAATTATTATGTATGTGATTACTATATTTTTAAATATAAAATTTCCTCATGCTAAGATAGTAGGGGTAATAAAATATCTCAAACATCATGCTATTCATTTTTCATGTAATATTGTGGAATGAAATGAGAAAGTTGAAAAGAGAGGAAAACATCTACAAGAAGTAAAAGTGATCAAATAAAGTCTTTATATAATTTTATGATAGCTGTAGATACCTCATTTTTACCTGCTCGTAATTCTAGTGTTTGTTTTTTAAGGGTCTTAATTTAGAAAATAACAAAAATTAAAAAATGATGAAAAGAAAAAAAAAACAAATAAAATATAAAATTTTCAAAAAAAAGAAAAAATTAATTAAGAAAATGAAAAAGAAAAATTCAAAAAAAAAAAAAATGGATTAGGTTGTTGAAGAATGTATATCTAATATGATAGTGTTAAATCTAATGTGATAAAGATTTGTAAAATTTAAATCTAATTTTGATAAAGATTAAAATCAAATTTGAGTCGATACAAAATATTCATTCCAAGTCCTATAAATATGGATCGCGAAATGCGAAAACTTTTTGAATCACACACTCCCTAAACCGTAACTCTGTCCTCCCCTGTTCATCTTCAATCTTTCAACCCATTCCTCACCTGTACAAGCCATGATCACCGCTATCCTCTCTTCATCCACAAACACTAATCATCAGCATCTCTACTCCCTATCCAGCATCTCTTGATCAACCAAACACACATCAATCTTCTTTATCTTCGTACACCTCACGAGTGATGGCTAAGTCACCAACGATAGCTATACGATCCTCCTTGATAGACTCACACACAGCAATACACTCTACACAACAACCAATAACCTACAACCTGCCCCCATCTTTGTGACTATATTGCATGAACAACAACACATTTCCATGCGTAAACCCCACAGTGATGAAATAGCACTCTCTCACACACACAACATCAACCATTGAACAACAACGGCAAACCCAGTCGCAACAGTACACTAAAGTCCTAAACACATGCAATGCACTCCCATACATGAACATGATGAGCATCCTTACAATTGCAAGAGTCACAAACGCGATAGTCTAAAACTAGTTCTTGTTCACCTCTCGATCACGCTTGTGATCATCCGAAGACAATCCTCCTCCATCCCCCAATTTTGACCGTGATAGTTTGGAAGTCAGTGATCATCTGCCCCTCAATTACGCCCATGAATCTCCTATACGCCAGCAGCAATACACATTGACCTATGCCTTATCAAGTAAGTGAGTTGCTTATTTTGTTAGTTATTGTATGTCCATTCGATGATTAGTTTGGTAGTTAGTTATAAGGAATAAAAACTATCCTTTTTTTTTTTTATCTTTGTGTTATTTAGTCATTAGGTACTTAGAAATTCTCACTTGGAAAAAATTGTTTTTTGACAACAACAAATTAATAAACTTATTTTTTTCGAACTAGGGTTTTCTATTAGATAATTTTCCATAAAATCAAACCTCAAGTTAGGACCCTCTAAGTTTTTTTTAAACAATAATCAAAGGGATTAAAAATGTAAACTCGGTGAATTTTTAAAAATTAAAACAAATCAATACACTAAAGTTTTCGAAAAGAACTATAAACGTCTGATTTCAACTAGCGGATACGAAGACATCTCCTGTGTGATGTAAAAACTTAGGGTTTTTTATTTTTTTTAAATATAAAAATTATAAAAAAGATAATTTAGAAAAATAAACTTAATTTCAAAAAATTTATAGTGGTATCTGTTAAGATTTAATAGATAGCCCATAAATTCAAAAATCTCTAATTTTTATCAATTTAAAATAAAAAAACCGATAACTAAATTGTAGTTAATCTACCCAATTGATTACAATTTCTCATTTCTTCCTAACTCTAGTTGGCTAGAGACTCCCAAAGATTTTCAATTAAAAAAGAAACAAGAATTTTCCATTTTCTCTAGTTGAGAATTAATATTAAATGGGTTAAGATTTAATATTAGTCGAAAAATATGAAATCGAATTAAAATAAAAGAAATCGAAAAAATTAGCTATGATAATAACAAGAAGGCCAAAACAACTATTGATAGGTAAAATAAAATAGACTAACCTAATTTATGTCAGGACAGTGGTAAAGAACTTAAAATAATTAAATGAAGTTTAAGTTTTTTTTTTTTTTTATTGCTAGTTTTATATAAGGAGTTTAAAGGTTTTTTTAGTAATTTTCACATCATTCCCTTATGCTTTGGTGTCATTTCATTTAACTAAGTTATACTTTTCTTTTCCTAATCACTTTTATATCTTGCATCATTCTTTATCTTAAAACAATTATTTTTTTGTTAGCTTAATTTGTAAAGCATACTTAGATATACAACATTTGGTTTGTGACTTTTTAGGGTATTGGATTGGACAAAACTTATTATACCATATTTAATTTATAAAAAACTCAAGTCCTAATTAAAACCCCATTTATATTACCAAAAAAAAAAAACTTAAAACTTTTTTTTTTCTTTTATTAACTAGTATAAAAATCTTAGAAGAAGATAAAACAAAGCCCCCTTAACCAAAATTAAAGAAAATTTATTTTCACAGCTATTTCTCTATTAACACCTTAAAATAACTGTGATTATTGCTATTGCCATCACTACTATAATAGAACAAAATCAACACTACTATCATCATATTATTACTACCATACAACTACCCCTTATTTGCACCACCACCATTATAATCTCAAAAATCATATATACCACAATTATTATCATCACTGTTACTATCACCACACTTCATTGTTGCTATGGCTAATGTAACCCATTTTTATCAATACTTTTATTACACTTGTTAACATCACAATCATTGTCCTCATTTAGCCATAACCCATCATCACTATCACCTCTACAAATTGACCAAAGTATTAACATTACTACTACAAGTACTTGGTGGTGGGGAGGACTCAACAATGGTATGGAAGAGTGTGATTAAATAAATATAGGATGACCATCTAAAAAATAAGTGTACTATAATAGAAATGATACAACATTCAAAGTTGTTACTCTAATGCATTGTCCAAAAGAAATAACTTTAATAAAAAATCTTGTATCACCTATAATATACTGTGAGAAACTATTTTATATATAGTGTGATTGTTGTACCTAATATAGGTTCTTAATTATATATAAATATATGTGTATTGTTTAATATGAAATATAAGGCATTAATCCTTTCTTTCAATTTCTCTCTTATTACTCCTTTATTTCAATTTCTTTCATGGCATTATAGCTTTGACTACTACAATTTCATTATGGATAATTTGATTTTCACTGGTAGAGGATGTTTCATCTCCATTTCATATACATCATTTGAATATAGAAAATTAAGTATCAATTAGTTAATTTCTTATTAGATTAAACTACAACACATGGAGCAAATCTTTTTTGCTCACTTTGTTTTAATAAGGTATGTTTTATTGGTAGAACCATTCCTACTCTAGTAAAAACAATTTTAATTTATCAAATTTAGAATTGATGTAATAATCTTATCATTGCATGGATTCTGTAATCAATTTCACCATAATTGCATCAACTATTTTTTACATGAATTCAATGAAAGAGATCTTGGATAAATTAAATGTTAAATTCTTACAGCTCAATGGTAGTTAAAATATGTTAATTACATTATCTTGTTAGAATTGTGCTTTAAGAAAATTATTCAATTGATGAATACTTTACCGAATTGAACACTATTTGGAAAGAACTTAGAGATCTTCATCCTCTTCGTCATTATGCATGTGTATCTTATAATCAAGAGTGTTTTGATAGGTTTGTTCTACAACGACAAGCTTTAGTGGTTTAAGACAAAAAGGGGAAATTGAGATGATATGTGATACCATATGTAAATGGAACGTGAATGGAGTCCCACATAGATTGTAGGAAATGTTAAGAAGTGGTATATGAGGTCATGTAGTTGATAACATGCTAACTTAGTTAGAAACATTTTAGCCAAGTAGTTAAAATAGGCTTATTAGTGCTATCTGCTTGATTATTAACTACTTATGGCTTGAGGTATTACAAGATGTATAGCTATACTCATAAAAAATGACATTTACAAGAGAAACACTATAAGGTAGTTGGATTCCTACCGCCTTATAAGTTCAACAAAACTCAAATATTAGGAGCAAATCAAGTACTATCTAATCTAATTGATGATGGTAATGTTATTACATATTCATTTAGAGGAAGTACTAACAATATGGATAACGATATTCTGGGTTTAACAAAGGGTCGAGTAATTCATTTGTTGAGTTTACTAAATGTTTATGGAAACTCTGGCTTATGTAACAATCGGTCTAGCTCTTTTGCATTTTAGTTGTTCGTTATGCATAATTCTTCCATTTCTACTTCTTTAACTGCAAGCAACATGATAGGTAACTTTTTAAATAATTCTCTATTGTTTATTGCCTGTTCTTCTATTGTAAACATAGAATCCATTATCTTTTTGGATTTTTGATTCTAGAGTAACAGGTTATATGGTTAGTTCACTTGCCTCCTTTCATTTGAATTTTGTTGTTAAAAATTACTTTGTTTAGTTACGAAATAATCAAAAACTCCAAGCAACATAGAAAGGATCACTACATATAACTTCAAAATTAATTCTTCTTGATGTATTTTTTGTTCGTAGTTTATGTAATCTTTGCATTCAGAAGTTCAGATTTGATATGTAAAATTTAGAATGATCAGATAAAATGTTTAGTTAAACCTAAATTATACGACGAAGCTAACGGTATTAGTAAAAGTGACCCTGTAAGTTTGAATTTAGGAAAATAAGTAATAAAATGATTAAATATCATAATATTAAATCATAAGTATATTACTCGTTATTTATTGGAAATGCATAAAACGAGTTTCGATAACTAATGAATCGATAGAGATAAATTATTTGTATACTAAAAATCATAAAATAACCCAAATAATATTTAAGAATATTTGCTTGTACTATATATGTATTTATGTGTAGGTAAAAATACTTAAAATTACTTAAAATACTTGAAATATACTAAATTAATGCTAAATAATTAAAGAAAATTACAAAGAAAAAATCAGGAAAAAAAAAGCCAAGGAATTGCCTAGATCCAGGTCGTGGCATGTTGGGATTAAGAAGAAAAAATTTAACTAATTAAATTAGGACAAATAGAATGTAAAATGGAAGAGGATAAAACCAATTGTCAATCAAAAACTGAAAGAAAAAAAAAATCAAGACAGCTCTATAAACACCCTAAACTCCAACTAGAACTCATTTGGTTAGTCAGCAATCGAGGAAAATTAGGGAGGAATTAGAAAGGGAGAGTTAAGGTTTTCTACAAAAAAATAGCAAATTTAGTATGTAATTAGGGCTTAGAAAGAAAACCTACAACTTACGGCTAATAGCCACCTAGAAACGAATGGTCACCACCACCACCACCACCATGCCCTACCTCCACCACTCATTGCTGCCGACATACCTAGGGCCATCATTAGTAGTCGAAAATCAATCAAATAGGTGAGTCCGATTTCAACCCGAATTTTATGTAATTTATTTAAATTATCAAATTTATTTAGAAAATTATAAAATTTGGTATTTGAAGGTTTTTATGTATATAGATTGAGGGGAAAATATTGGTTTGATGAAATTGTGTTTGAAAATATATAATGCTTAAGAAATCCTACACACTCGAGTTTATTTTGATTTAGAAACAAATAGCCTTAATAGTATATTTTTTAGCTCAATTTTTTTATGTATGCTATTTAGAGGATTTAGAATAACGCTATGTAGAGATTTTTCATAAATGAATTTTCAAAATTTTTAGATAATTTTTAAGCCTTAAAATGCTATATAAAATGGGTGATTTTGAGCTAATTTAGTAATTAAATCGATAATTACTTATTTAGTATGTAATTAGGTGTTTTAGGATGTTAGTTTCTATTGTAGTATGATAATTGTAGCATTTAAAGTATTAGATGTAATTATTAGGTATAATATGTAGAACATATGTGTAAATTGATAATATGTGAAATTGGATTTATAATACATATAAAATATTAGGATAAATTTAATAATATAATAATAGTAATACACAATAAATCTAATATAAAACTTAAATTTTGGTAATTATATGAAAAATGTAAATTTTTCTCACATTGGGAGTAAATTCAATAGTTAAATAAGAACTAGGATATACCATATGGATTAAAATACTAATTAGGGGTCAAAAGTGATATTTATGATACCCGAGTATAATGTGATTAATTTCACATTATACTCTGGAATATATTGTAAGCCTTACAATTAGCCATTCGGAGTTTAGTTCGTAAAATTTAGGGCAATCAAGCAAACTGTCCATTCAACTTATGACGAAGTTAAGAATATTAGTAAAAGTAATCATGTAAGTTCAAATTTTAAAAAATAAGTAATAAAATAAAAGAATATAAAATTTTCAAATTTTAAATATATTACTCGTTATTTATTGAAAATACATAAAATGCATTTCAATAACTAACGAATCGTTAAAGAAAAATTATATACACACTAAAAATCATAAAATAACTTAAATAATTTTTAAGAGATTTATTTATACCATATATGTATTTACATATAAGTAGAAATATGCGTAAGTACTTAAAACACGCGAAATAGGCTAAAATAATGTTAAATAATTAAAGAAAATTATAAAAAAATCAAAGAAAAATCAGAAAAAAAAAATTAAAAAGGTTAAGGTCAATCCAGAATTGGGTTATGGCAGCTAGGGGAAGGAAAAGAAAAGAAAATTTGGACCAATTAAATCAAACAATAAAATAGGTAAAATAGAAGAGGATAAGCCATTATCTTATATAATTAATGCACTAAAATTTCTTTACAACTCTATAAATAGCAAGAAAATTTCAGAGGCTTATTTGGTCAGTTTGAAACTCTAGAAAATTAGAGAGCACTGAAGTTTAGAAGGAATTAGGGTTTTTACAAAAATTACAAAAAATCTGTGCGATTAAGGCTTTAGAAGAAAAGCCATACTCAACGACCACTTGAAAACAAATGGCCACCATCACACCACTCTACGACCATTGCCCAACTTGGCCGATACCCCTAGGGCCACCATTGGTGACCAGAATCTCAACGGCTAGGTGAGTCCGATTCCAACTCAATTTTATGAAATTTATTAAAATTATTAATTTTATTATTATGATGTTTTATTGCATGTAGATTTAGGGAAAAAATTTATTTTGATGAATTTATATCTATAAATATATCGTCTTTAAGAAACCATACAAACACAAGTTTTGTTTGGGTTAAAAATAAATGATCTTAGGAATGTAGTTTCGAGCCCAAAATTTTTACATAGACTATTTAGGGGTTATATAATAGTACTAGGAAGCCCTTTTCCAAAAATTAATTTTCTAAATTTTTAGATAATTTTTTGGCCTTAAAATAATGCATAAAATGGGTAATTTTGAGTTAATTAAGTAATTAAATAGATAATTATTGATTTAGTGCATAATTATATATTTTAGGATGTTCAAATTTGATGAAGTACATAATTATATGTTTTAGGATGTTCAAATCTGATGAAGTATGATACTTGTAGTATTTAGGGTATTATGTAGCAAATAAGTAATAGGAAAAATAGTAAATTTCAAGTTAATTTTGTAAATTAGAGTATTTAGGTATAAAATCTGATTTCAGATTAATTTAGATATTTTGAGATGTTAATTGATATTGGGAGATGATATTTAGAGTGATAGAAATATTATATATGTATTATGTACATAATATGTAACAATACATAATATGAAAATTTGGAAATATAATAAATCGAAAATATTACAATAAAAATTGATATTATACTAATAATAGGAATATATATAAAATCTAGTAAGAGACTTAAATTTCAATAATTATGTGAAAAATGTAAATTTTTTTCACATTGGAAGTAAACTCGATACACTAATTAGAATTAAAGTATACCGAGTGCACTAGAATACCAAATTAAGACCTAGCATGATATTAGGATACTCAAGATTAATGTTGTGAATTTTATATTTGTATTCGGATTGCATTTCTAGGCTTTATGTATAATATCCTTAATTGGAACCCCTTTAGAACCTAAATCAAAACTAGATTTAGAAACCAAACCTTAAACTAACCTAGGATGAATTAATAATAACTCTTATGTATATGAGAAGAATTAGGTTAAATCATAACCTAGAGTATATATACATATACATATAATCAAGATATAAATACTAAAAACGCATTTATATTATATATTATAGGACATACGAAGACGAGTCGACCTGCAATAGGTAGAGTAAGCGACCAAGGATACTAAGTAAGTTGGGATTAATATGTTGTTGTCTTTCGGACTACTAATTTGTAGTACTAGGAGACTTGAATTGTATTTGATTGTGTTTATTAGATAGTTGATTATATGCATGTGTTTGTTTTGAGCTACTGATTATGATGTTGATTTTGCTGTCTGACTTGTATTTGTATGATTTGTATGGAGTGATTGATTATTCTAAACTGGATCTAATCGAATATATGGCTTATAATCATAAATCGGACATGCATAGCAACCCATTAGGGGAATATTAGAATTCTCCAGCCAAATACTGACCCTTTCGAAAGGAATAGCGTTGGATGACATAATCTATCCCTTTTTCATCCTTAGTCGAACTAAGTAACAAGAAAAGAGGTCGCGACGAGAGTAAAGTCAATGGTTTAAAGGTAATCACGGGTGGAGCGGTATCTCCATTACACAAGCTTAGGTTTGGTCATGAGCTATTGCACTAATGAAAACTCTTCAACCAAGATTAAGGCAGGTGCAATTTATTTAATCTCATGATAGGCCGAACAACATCGTGCGATAGCATTTGTTTGAATATGCATTGCACTAATGATTTGATTGATAACCCTATTTGTGTTTGTTGTATGATTTAAGTCTCTACCCCAACTTATTGAGCTATGGTTGCTCACATCCTTATAGACTTTGTTGCAGGTGCTAGTTAGAAAGCGGTTTACAATTATCTTGAAGCTAGCAAATGCTGGACCCTAGGGAGTGATGATATAAATTGAAGACTAGATACTCTCTTAAGTTTAGATTTATCTTTAAAACTTTTAGTATTACTTTACAAATTACTTAAGTAGATTATGTTAGGTTATTAAATCTTGTAAAATACTCAGATTATTCTAATGCAAGTATGTATTTTTCTTAAGATCATAAGCAAATCATTTATTTAATTTATGAATTGTTTACTTCAAAGGGAGTTGATTGTGGACACCTTGTATAGATTAAGTCTAAGATAGCGGTTGTAAGGTTAGCTTCTATTTGAAAATGGTTTGTACGGTAGGACTGTTACGACTTTACTGCTTTAAGGTGTGACACACATTGCTAAGATTTACATATAACACTTGTAGTAAAAAACCAATTGGAATCGGATTTGAAAACCAATTCCAAAACTAGCCTAGAATAGGATCAGTAATAAGTAATATGTATTTTGGAAAATTAGGTCAAATCATAATTTAAAATATATATGTCATAAGGATATAAATCCTAAAAGAGTATTTATATTTTAGGACACATGAAAACAAGTCGACCTGCAACAAATTGAGTGAACAAACTAAGGATTTTAAGTAAGTTAGGTTTAATACCTCACTATATTTTAAAGTACTCGGAGGCTTAGGATCGTAAGTGATTGTGCTTGTAGGTAGTTATATGTACATGTGCTTATGTATATTTGATTTCATACTGAAAATTTATGTTGTGTTTTGGTGATTGTTATGAATTAAGTTGTGTGAGGTTGTTGGATTACCTTAAACCAAACTTAATTATAACCGACTCGAATACCTCAATTAGAAACGCATTGCAACCCCTTAAAGAATAGTTAGGATTCTCCAGCCAAACACCGATACCTTAAAAAAAGATAGCGCTGGATAGCATAATGATTTTTTCTTCATCTTTAGCCAAACTAAGTGATAAGAGAGGAGGTTACGGTAAGGATAAAGGCAATCGTTCAAAGAATAGTCATGAGAGGAGTGGTGTCTCTATTGCATAAACTTGGGTTTAATTATAAGTTGTTGCATTAACATGAAAAACTCTTTAATCCAGATTAAAGCGAGTGAAATTACTCTTATTTCACAATGGACCAGATCATGTTGTGTGATGGCATTTGTACATTGCATTGCATATAATTAATTGTTGAAAACCTTGTTTGTTTTTGTTATGCATTCTTAACTCTCCATCTTAACTTACTAAGCTGTTAGTTGCTCAACTTACTAAGCTGTTAGTTGCTCATATCCTTATAGTTTTTCTTGCAAATACTTATTGAGATGCTGTGTTTAATTATCTCAAGGTTAATTCCTTTTTGAAGTATCTTAGAGGAGTAAGAATCTACTAGCTGAACAATCGAGTCCTTAGTGTTTATTTATGAACTCTTAGGTGTATGTACTGGTTTGTAATACTTATCAAACTTCTACGACATGTAAATTACTTTCTAGAATTGTAAGACAATATAAGTACCTTTATATAAATACGACTTAAGGTTTTTAGTTATATTTATAAATTTTGCTTATACTTATGGATGAATTGTTTTACTTCAAAGTGAGAAGTCGTTAACGCTTTGTGCAAATCATATCTATGATAGGGATTATAAAGTTAGTTACTATTATAGGATGATTTACACAACGAAACTATTGTAACTCTATCACTTTAGGGTATAATAGTTTCAAGTTAATCTCATTTCAATCTCTAAACTTGTTTCTCATAACAAGCATTGTTATGGTTTGCAAATATGTGTGCTTATATTTAAGACTCTATCATAATGAGAGTAACTAGCTATGCCAAAGCTAGACTTAGAGTATTCTTCTTTAACTAGTAGTTTCATAAGCCTATTGGTTGTTCTTCTTCATGTAATTTTGAAGAAATACCTTTTGTTTCTAATGTACTCAATAATATGTCAAATAGAACAAGCCATTATCTTGAACTTTAATGCAATTCATGTATATACACATAATGCATGGAAAACATAGAATGGGCTATTATCTTGAACTTTTAGCCACCTATAGAAACCAATTTTTGCCCCCATGTAGTTTTAGATTATTTTTTTAAAATAAAAAAAAGAGTCATAATTCAAGAAAAAGATTAAAAAAAAAAAAGAAAATATATGTTGAGCTTGATTTTTTCTAGTTTTCTATAATTTTCATTAACCTGATTACTATTGTAAGCCCCAAAGTTCAGCCAAGTAACCGTAAGATTGAACTTAGAACCCAAGGTTTAGGACGATCGGCTAAAGGATCCGATCACACCCAAATTATAAACTATTGAGAGAAATATTAGTAAAAATGACCTCGTAAACTTAAATTTAAGAAAATAAATAGTAAAATAGGAGACTATAAAATTTTCAAATTTTAAGCATAATAATTGCTAATTACCGAAAAGGCAAAAAGTGTAATATAATAACTAATAAATTATTAGAGATAGATTATATGTATACTAAAAATTTTAGAATGACCAAAATAATATTTAGGAATGTTCACGTGTACCCTACATGTATTTACGTGTAGATAAAAATACGCGTAATTACTAAAATTGGCCAAAAACTAAGCAAATAATTAAAGAAAAATATAAAATAATTATGGAAAAATAAGAAAAAATCAGAAGATGATAAGATAAATCAAGATAAGGTCGTGATAGGTCCAAAGCTGCAAAATAAAAATTAGCCAATAAAAATTGAACAACTTAAAAGCCAAAAATCAAGGAATTTGGACAAAGTCTTGTCAAATTAATGCATATTAATTACAGAAAATATCTATAAATAGGAAAAAAATTTACAGAGCTCATTTGGACAGTTTGGAAAGTGAGAAAATTAGGGAGAGTCGAAAATTCGAGAGAAAATCCAGAAAAAAAAATAAGAAAAACTGTGCAGTTAAGGGTTTTAAAAGGAACTCACACCAAACGAAGAGCTGGAAGTGGATGGCCACCACCACCACACGGTGGTGGTAGCGCCCAGGCCGGCTGACAAGGCCACGGCGGCCCGCAGTGGCTAGAGCCACCCAAATCAGTAAGTCCGATTTCCAGCCCGAATCTTGTGAATTTTTGTAAAAATAGTAAATATAATTAGAAAATTATGAATTTTGTTATTCTGGGATATTTTTGTATGTAGTTTGTAGGAAAAATATTGTTTTGATGAAATTATGTCCCGTAATATATGGTCCTTAAGAAATCATGCAAAACTGAGCACATTTCGGTTTAGAAATAAATGACCTTAGGAGTGTAGTTTCAAGCCCAAAATTTTTCTGTAGATTACTCAGATGATATAGAATAGTGCTATGAAGCCCTTTTTCAAAAATTAATTTTCGAAATTTTTAGATAATTTTTAGGCTCTAAAAAGAGGCATAAAATGGGTAATTTATGGTTAATTAAGTAATTAAATGATTAATTTCTGATTTAGTGAATAATTACATGTTTTAGGATGTTAAGATCTGATGGAGTATGATACTTATAGCATTTAGGGTGTTAGATGTAATTATTAGGTTAATTATATAGTAAATTAGTAATAGAAAAACATAGTAAATTATGAGTTAATTTTGTAAATTAGAATAATTAGGTGTAAAACCTTATCTAGGATGAATTTAGACATTTTTAAGTGATAATTTATGTTAGAGATGGTAATTAGGGTAATAGAAATATTAGAAATGCATTATGTGCATAATATGTAATAATGCATAATGTGTAATTTTTGAAAATATAATAAATAGAAAATATTAGGATAAAAATTGATATTATATAAATAATAGGGATATATAATAAATCTGATAAGAAACTTGAATTTATGTAATTATATGAAAAATGTAAAAATTTCTCACATTAGGAGTAAATTCGGTACACAAATAGGGATTTAAGTGTACCGGATGGAATAAAATACTGACTAGGGGTAATAATGGTATATAGGAGATCGGGAAGTAATGTGATTAATTTCACATTATAGGTTGAAACGGATTTTTAGGGTTGGAATCTAAAACATTACTTAAAAATCGAACTAAAAACCTGGTTTAGAAATCGATGCGAAAACCAAACCTGAACCTAACCCCAAACCTAGAATAATTGTAAAAGACTTAATACCTAGATAATTAGGCATATTAAACCTTAAACAAAACCTAACAATAAGCATTATAGGATAAAACGAACCTATAACAGTTATATGAAAAGCTGAAACCACGTTCGTGTTATAGGGATAACCGGCGATGGCCTGAGCAAATCGGACCTCGAGTGAGCGAGCGAGGAGTCGAGGTAAGTTGGGATTAATACGATGCTGTATTTTTGGAGGCTTAAGATTATGCTTGATTGTGCTTGCTAGATAGTTGAATGTGTGCATGTGCTTGATTATGGGTGATGCTATGATTCTATTTGTTGCTTTGGCACATGTTGTATGAATTGCATGTAATGATTAATCACCCTAAATTGGACTTAATCTAATATACGACCATTAATCATAATCGAACATGCATGGCAACCCGTTAGGGGATTTAGGACTCTCCGGCCAAATACCGACCCTTTCGGAAGGGATAGCGCAAGATTGCAAAATGGTCCCTTCTTCATCCTCAGTCGAACTAAGTGACAGGAGAGGAGGTCACGGCGAGGGTGAAGGCAGTGGTTCGAAGGTAGTCGCAGGAGGAGCAAGGTCTCCATTACACAAGCCTGGGTTTGGTCGTGAGCTGTTGCATTAACGGCAACTCCTCAACCCGGATTAGAGCGGGCGCAATTTCTCTAATCTCACGACGGGCCGGATAACGTCGTGCGATGGCATTTGCTTGCACATGCATTGCACCTAATAAGTGATTGAAAACATTGTTGTGTGTATGGTATAGTTTTAAGTCCTCCGTCCTAACTTACTGAGCTGTGGTTGCTCACATCCCTATAGACGTCGTGCAGGTGTTGGCTAAGAAACGGCAACAACTACTCTGAAGCTAGCAACTGCTGGATCCTGGGGAGTGAGGAAAAACATTAAAGAATCAACACATATTTTACTTTTCATTTCTGATTAATGTAATAACTGAATTATAGTGATTATATATAACTTTTCTCACTTTCTTAGGTAAATGATTTGTTTAAATTACAAATTGTCTACTTCAAAGCGGGTTAGTCGTGGACACCTTGTGTAGATCAGGTCTAAGATAGCGGTTGTAAGGCCAACTTCTATCTTAGGATGGTTTATACGGCGAGGTCTGTTACGACTCTACCGCTTCGGGGCGTGACAACTATTAAACTCTAACTCGTGTAATATTAACCCTCGATTAGAAATTAAGAAAAAATTGGTTTTTTTATCTCAAAAAATGTTTTGGAGTTGCTACCTAATTGAAGTAAAAAAAAAAAAAAGTTAAACTATAACCAATTGGGTGGATTGGTTATAACTTAGTTACCGGTCTTTTTATAGAACCAAATTTATAAACGGTTTTGAAAACCAAAGATTTTAGATCTAGTGGCTATCTTATTAAACTCTTAACAGGTACTACTTTTTAACTTTCCAAATTTAGATTTACTTTTCAATATACCCTTATAATTTAAGATTACAATTACAAATCATTCATATGCAACTAAATTAATTAAACTGAACAATTATTTACAAAATATGAAGAAGGAAATTTTTCATATTTTAAGTCATCCAATAATTGCTACGAGTGTTTACATATCCGCTATTTGAGATTAGATTTCCATAGTTCGTTCATAAAATTTAACTATGTTAGTTTGTTTTAAAAAAGAAGTGGTTGAGTTTACATCTCATAGTCATTTTGTTTTATTTCAAAAATTATAGGGAAGGGTCTTAAATTGTGTTTATTATTATATTTTTTTAGAAAATGCTAAAATGTGTCCTAATTTTGAAAATGGTTAATTTATTTTTGTTTATTAAAAAAATGGATTTTCTAAGTGGTGAAATAGATTTTTCTACTGATTTTTTATTTTTTATTTTTATTTTATTCTACTTCACTTATTTGTTATTTATGTCTTGAATAAAATAAACTAAACTTACCACTATCTCTTTTTTTTTGGATTTTTTTATTTTATAATGAATTGCAATGGTACACATAAAATAAATAATTAAAATTAAAAAAAAAAAAGTTGAACCAAGATATTTACGAGCTAGCAATTTGAGTTGAAGCGCAAATCCGAGTCAATTGGGTTCAGGTTGCATCACGGGTTACAGGTCGAATGAAGAAGAAGAAGAAAGCAGTTGAGCAAGCTTGATTCCAATCAATCCCTACACCAAAATGAATGGGTGAAAATACTTTTGAGTTTCTTATTGAAGATAGTGGGTATAGAAAAAATGTTACGGCTTATGGCAATTGTTTGGGTAGTGGTTGACATTGGACGGCGGCAGTGACGACAAATGATCGATATGTGGAGTTGGTTGTTGGGTTCAAAAGGGGAGTATGGGTCTTATCTTATTAAGGATGGGGAAGCGGATGGTGGTGGTGGTTTTCATTGAAAGCCGTCATAGAGGTCGCTACTATTAGAGAGGGAAGAAGAAAAATTGTACTAGAGAGAGAAAGAGATTTTGAGAGCTTTTTCTTAAGTGATTTCAAAGTTTGTTGATGATGAAAATGAGTCTCCAACCCCCAATTTATAGTGTTTGATCTTTGTTTAAGCTTGGAAAATAAAAAAACGCATTGAATTGGTGGTTTGTATTAATGAACTTTAACTTGTGACATCAATTATTTTTTGTTTTTTAATCCAATTTTGTCCATGTAATTGAACAAATTTGGACGCGTTATTGGTTGAAATTGAAACTAGGCTATGCTTACTACACGATTCCATCAATTAATTATATAGAAACCACAAGAAAAAGGGCCTCAAACACATGCCATTATGCTACTTTTACAGAAAATTTAGGCGAGAAGAAAGCAAGGGAAGAAGACAGACGAAAACCAAATGCCCTAGCACGTACGAACGCACTTGGACTAACACATGTGCCACATACGCCTGGGTGAAAAAAATTTGCAGACACTTTGCGCGCCTACTGTATTGGGCTGAAAGGAATCAAGGCTTAGCCTTGATTTATCAAGCATGTGGACCAAGCTTAAACTTAGTCCAACTTGATACCTAGCCCCCTTTTTTTTCAGAAAAATAAAATAAAATAAAAGACTAAGTCTTGATTAGGGACAAAATTACATTTTAATCGAGCCTTATGTAAACTAATTAACTAAATCTACTACTTAGACTTGACATTAAAGGTTAAATAAATTAAAGACCTTAAAAATGACTGAAGACTTATTTCCTTAAACATTTTATAATGAAATCTTCAATAAAATTCTTTCTTTCTTTTTCGAATTTTTCTAAATTTTCCATTTTTTATATTTTTTCTAAACTTCTTATCATATCTTTTTCCTAAATTTTGTATTTTTCTATTTTCATATGTTTTGTAATTTTTCCTAAATTTTCCATTTTCTTGTATTTTTTTGGTTTTTTCTAAATTAAGATCATTTACCCTATTTTAAAAATTTTGAAAAATAAAAAGGGACAAAAATAAGGTATCTATAATTTAGAAAATCAAAAGAAAATTAAAAAATTTAGAAAAATAAAAAAAATTAAAAATGAAACTTTTTTAGTGAAAATAGATATTTAGGAAAATAAAATACTTTTAGAAAAATAGTTTGTAAGAAAATAAAAGCTTAGAGTTATGTTGGAATCAATGGGTTTGGTTTAGTTTAGTTTATTTTCTATTTAGGTAGTTTTAGGTTGTCTTCTAGCCTAAATAGAATTTAATTACAAAGATTAGTAGGGCATGAGCTAATATACAAGCTAGTTTAGCATTTGGACTTGTATCGTTAGTTATAAGAAGGTTTTGGGTTCAATCATTGCAAAAGGCGCAATGCACTTTTTATTTTTGTCTACTCTCATCTATTACGTATACCAATCTCATTGGGGCACATGTTCACTTCGACATGTGATAGAAGATAACTGGTACACTTAGATGACATGGTGCCCATGTGTCGCTACGTCATCAAGTTTTCCATCACTTTCTCACCATTTCTTTCCTTTTCCTGCATGAGATATTCTTAGGGTACTTAGTTTTCAATCATTTTTTTTAATCCATTTTCCTTTGGTTTTTTGCAAAACCAACAGCAAAATTACTAAGTACACTTGGAACACTTTCAATCTATACCATTTTTATAACCCAGTTCATTCATTTAGGGGTTCAAATAGGCCATTAAAGATTGAAAAGATTTTTTTATCTAAGATTCAAGCTTTTGAATAATCTAACGAATCTAAGCTAGAATAGAAGGATTGGAAGCTTTTGATTGCTGTTTATGGTAAGGATGAGACTCCATAAAGGTGTTTAAGTAGCGAATCAATATGAATTTGAAATCAAGAATGTCAAACCCATTTAACCAAATTTTCAAAATTAATGGTGATTTTGACTTGTTATGCTTAATTTAACTTAGGAAACTACAAAAGAGGGTTTTGGGGATTTGTTTTGAGCATCAAATATAATTAGAAATCACCAAAACAAGCTTGGCCACATCTCTTTCTCTCTCTAAAACCTAACTTGCGACGTCTCTCTCTCTCTCTAGGATTTTGTCTAGCTCGAAGCAACTCAAGCACAATCAACTATACGACCAAACTCCCTATGATCTTAGCTCTCTATTCCACCCACTCTAATTAGTCGCCATGACCTTTAGTACCTTTGACCACCAAACCCCACTTACAGCGATTACTAAGTGAAACACCACCTTTGCCTCTCTTTTTTTGTTTCTTTTTTTTTTTTTTTACCAAAACGAACACCACAACTAAGCTCATGGTGTTTGAAAACCTAAGTCCCAACTACCATTCGAGCTCCAGCAACCGTTACACAAAACAATTGTTACACAAAACAACTATTACCACTACCGATAGCTAAACTGTATACCACCAGCAAATCTTTACCGTACATCGAGGTACCCCACCTACCCCTATATTTTTCAATCAAAGCTGCACAAAATCAAATTCATCCGCTTGTTTGGCTACGTGGAACAATTGGGAATGACCTCCTCAATTGCCTTCTTCCCTCTCTTGCAACTGCATGTACACAATATGTAGAATCTAACTCAAGTTCGATCATTCGACTTGGATCTATCTTCAACCTGATCCGTGCCTTAGCTTCCTAACTGCGTGCCTACTTAAACTTGGTCTAACCCATCTCTTTTGTCATTTATGTATTTAATTATTTTTATGTTTTTGTTTATTTTATTTATTTTTTTAGCCAAATATGTAAATTTATTTATCTTATATTAAAACAAAGTAAAAAAAGCAAAGAAAAAGAAGAAAAATGATAAATCAAATATAAAAAAAAGAAGAAAAAGAGAATAAAAAAAACTTTTTTTCCCTTTTTCTTCCTTTTCTTTCTTTTCATAATGCATGTGACTTTCTTTTCATAATGTATGTGAATAAAAAATTAAGTGCTTAGAAAAATAATAAATAAGTAAATAGATAGATTTTATCACTTAGAAAAATTATTTTTCCAAAGAAATAGTTTATAATTAACCCTTTTTGAAATTAGGGCTTCTTAGGAATCTTTTAGAAATTTTCTCAAAACAAAATTAAAATGGTTAAAAAACGTAAACTGACAGTTTTTTTTCAAAATTAAAATCAATCACCCTTTAATTTTTTTTTTCAAACAAACTACGGAAGTTTAATTCCGAATAATAGATATATAGGCATCTGTACGCGATTACAAAACAATTTAAAACATGTAAAAATTTTATTTTTCCCACTTTTGTAAATTTCATTTCGATTTTTTATTTTTTACAAGTAGATGTAATTTTATTTATTTATTTATTTGTGAATAAGCATTATCATTAAAAGGGTATTGTAAAGATAAACTTAATTTCAGAAAGTTAAAAGTGGTATCAGATTATGGTTTAAAAGGGTAATTTTTGGATTCAAAATTTCTAATTTTAAAATCATTTTTCAAATATTGGTTTTATCGAATACTAGTAGTTAAGTTATAACAAATTCATCCAATTTGTTATAATTTAACTTTTTTTCTTAATTTTGGTCTATTAGCGACTCTAAAAAGTTTTTAAAATTAAAAAGAAAACTAAGTTTTTCTTAATTCTTAGTTGAAGATCTATATTGAATGGGTGTAGGGTTCAACATAAGTTAAGCTAAAAAAAATATTGAAAACTCGAAAAAAATTAGGCTTGACACTACCAAACAATAAAGGAGCACTCATAACCCCGTCACATGATAATCTTACACATAATACATACATATATATATATATATATAAGTTTTCCTTTAAAGTCCTTTGTACCTGAGTTTAAAGTCCTTAAAACTTAAATTCTAGCTACGTCATCTTCATGTACAAGTCCATTGAGGAATCCTCACATGAAGATCAACATTTGGCTCTTAAGGATTTGCTATTATGGGCTCTTAAAATGAACATATCAAGCACAAGCAACAAAACATTAAGTTAAGCTAGATATAGATTAGTCCACTTGAGTCATTGTTATCCTAGCAAGCATATCTAAACAATCAAGCACTATATACTTAAATTGCCAAATAAACTAACAAATCTAAATGGGAACCAACTAGTAAATAAATCCAAGTACTTAACCAAATGAAGTAATAAACTTAACTTAATTTCATCATCTTTTTCAACCATCTACTTTTAGATCCTAACCTAACTCATTCACATCGCTTAATTACTTTTAGATTCAATCTAACCAAAGGACTATAAATCTACCTTTAATAACTCTTTTTAACCCCAGTTTATCAATCTCTTAGGCAAAACCACTTAGATCTTTTTTCACCTTCAATTTACTCAATAGTGCCACTATACAATACTTCCAAGAAACTGGAGTATTTTAAATAAAGATTGAACCTTTTAAATTAGTAAAGTTGGGTAAAACCAAATTGAATGATTAAGGTTTGAAAGAGCTTTGAAAAACAAAGGGGGTCCATTATAGGGGATGGCATTTGGATGGCTTGAGAATTGACATCCGAATGCCACTAAAGGACTTATTACAGAAGGTTGCCATCCAGATGACAACAATTAAGGAGTTTAGATGCTTACTGCTTGTTCTACAATTTTGCAAAACAACTCCACTTGAATACATACCTAAAATTCTCCAATGTCAATTCAACTTCTAAACTCCACAATATACAAGTGTGAACTTATCCTCCATCAAATCCTAACTCTAAAACTCCACCAAAAACATAACCACAAAACTGCATTTCTCTACAACCCATTTCTAACAACTTATCTAAAATCCAAACTAAAGGGAGGCTAAACAAGCGAAAGTTACTTTAATCAATGCAAACACGTGGAGGAACTCGAAAATTAAGCTAAGTACCACCAATAATAGAAATAAACAATTCATTTTAGATTTATTTCATACTAAAATCCAAGTAAAACTCCTCTGAAATGAGGTATTAAGCTTATAAACAAGCTTATTTAAGGATAACCTTCAAGAGACTTACCTTAATATCTTAATGAAGCCGCCCTTAGTGTTGATTAAGGTGGGTTAGTTCTAAATCTACCAATAGAAGAAAGGGTTTAATGAGGAAAGTTACTTTAAGAGTGTTTATGCCAAATGGGATTGGGTTTAAGAAAATGGCTACTAAGTTTTAGGGTTAAGGAAGATGTCTTATACCCACTTCTCCAAATTTTGAAAAATGCTGCTGTCTTTGAAATATTTTCCTCAAATTATTTTTGGGCATTATAAGTGTGTAAAAGCTTAACACAATCTAAGTATAAAGCTTTAGCATGCCATACTTGTGAAATTATTTAGTCGCTATCTTTACTTCAGAATTTGGTATTGCTTGTAAATTTGTTGTGTAACTTTTTTTATGATAATCAATCTACACTTCACATAGTATGGAATCTAGTTTTTCATGAATGCACAAAATACATTAAAATAGATCTTCATTTTGTTGGAGACAAGATTGTTGCAACGGTTATCTTATCGATGTATGTTTGAAGTAAGTTACGACATGCAAATTTGTTCACTAAGAGGCTCTCCACAACCAATTTAGATTTCTATCAAGTAAGATAGGAGTATTAATGTATACTCTCCATCTTAAGGGGGAATGATAAACTATTTTATATATTGAGTAGTATTTTGTATTAATCTATTTTCTTGTTATGTAAATTAATGTAAAAAATTATTTGTAATTAGTATAGGTTAATTAGTTTGTTTTTTTTTAATAGATTTTCCTAATATAGGTTCTTGATTATATATAAAATACAAGCATCATCTCATAAGAAATGTAAGATATTAGTCCTTTATTTCAATTTCTTTCTCCAAACATTGCATAAAAAAGAAAAAGATATTCTAAGTTGTATCGTTCACATTACCTTATATTTACTGGAAATCAAATGCTATCCTAACCGAAAATTGGAAAACAAATAAGAGGTACTTAAATACCATATATTTAAGATGTCTAACACCATAAAAGCCTCTTCTTTCTAAGTTATTATTATCACAAAAACGATAGATATCATGAATATTATAAGGAGTTTTCTAGCTTAAACTACATATGATAGGAATTAGGCTATTAGACCTCTAACCCGTAGACGACCCCAAGGCCTAAAAGGACTAACGAGACAAATTCTCCTATTCCAACCCACTCTTGCTAAGGTTGAGCTAATCGTTGCTGCCAATCAACTTGTTATGTCGAGTCGAGTAACTACTAATCTTTCGGAAGTCATAGACCAATTGGTAGAATGCTCTATTGACAGCCCGGTCCCTTACACACACTTGCTTGACTTTGATCGAGCCGACCTCTAAATCAACAACATTAGTGTCGAGAAACCAAGAGCTCCAACACATATTCGCAGTCATTCCTTCTCAGACGAACCTAAGTCTACTTCATACTATCATGACTGTACTATTTTGTCTGCTCCTACTAAAAGCATCCCTAATATACTATTGCTACGTATTCTAGACTTATATGAAGGAATATACAGGTCTAATCATTAATTTACTTGAATTATCATTTGTACCTTTTATTGCTCTTTGTACATTACTTATTTTAGACATTACCCTTTTAGTTTTTTTTGTTTTAAGTAAGTTTCCCTAGTTTCTCAAGTATAAAAACTTGTTGTATATGTAGTTACATAATCAATTATCCTCTTATCTTCAATCTACTAAATATACCCTTTTATGAACATTGTTCTCGTTAACTTATTTACTCTTTTCACTCTTATCCTAACTTTTAAGCAAGATTAGGTGGTAAGTGACTTTACCAAATCATCTTATGCATCATATTAAGTTATGACGTGAGTCTTTGGAAATTCTTTGGTGTGTCATATCCTCGAAGTTGTTCATGGGTTTGCTTACTTTACTTTTACTGTATTTGCATAATCCCATCACCTTCTTCAAGCTTTCAATAAGCTTGGACTCATCCTTGCAACCGACTTTGTTTGTCCTTAGCCTTGGTTCACATCATCTTGGTATCAAAGTAAAGGTTTTATTTGGGTAAGTTGTGTTTGTGTTTTGTGAAGTAGTGCTTGTTGTAGTAGTATGTTTAAGTTGTGAAGAGAATTACTGAAGTGTTTAAGTAATAGAGTGTAACAGTTTGTTCTAGAGAGTACTCTGTTTTACCTTGTTTCAGACATTTGAGAATAAAGTAAGTTTTAATGTAGTGATTTGTTTATCAATATAATTAAAGGTATTTGCGGGTTAATTGAAAATTTGTGTAGAAAGTGTGCATATTGTTTAGTTTGGAGAAATAGTGTTAATTGTATCTCAAAATTTGAAGTTTGAAACCAAATTTATTGAAAAAATGACAAACTCAAGTGTTGATGCTATTATTAAGGATGGCACCAGTGGTGTTGTTTACTATGGTCGATAGCCCCATGATACACTCAAAAATACAAACGAGAGACTAGATGAGATGGCTAACTTCTTACTTGACTTGACTAGAGCTGTTCATGCAATGACCTATCAACCTACCAAAGCTATGCAGAACACTCCACAAGGTGCCTCACATATCAAGGGTTAGAACTTAGCTCGATAAGTTTGAGGTGGATGAGTAGGAAAATGAGCACGACGAATGATTGATTTAGTGATGTGGATGATGATAAAGAAGAAGAGTATGAAGAAGAAGAAGAGCGAGTTAGAGCACCTTGAGTTGCAGACCATGTAAAGCTTCAGATTCTAAGCTTTAATGATTCTAGGAATGGATATGTTTATTTGGATTGGGAGGAGAAGGTTGAATTTATGTTTGATTATTACTAGTATGAGGACCAAGAGAAGGTAAGGATTGCTACTATTGAGTTCTCAAGATATGCCACCATGCAGTAGAAAAACTTTTAAATCATGAGAAGACGAGAAGGATTAGGTCAATACTTGGCCTAAGATGAAGAGGATACATAGAAACAGATTTGTACCAGATACTTATTTGCAATATACTTTTGCTTGGCTTCAAAAGTTGAGACAAGGAGGCTAAATTGTTGAAGAGTATGCTCAGGAGTTCCAACTTCCAAATACTCATGATTCACTGTGAAGTAGAAGAGTCGTTAACTTGGACAGTGTCTAGATTCTTCAATGGATTAAGAAATAATATCCAAGACATTGTGGAACTTTAGTAATTTACTACAATGGATGAGACAATACGAATAGCCTAACAAGTGGAAAGACAGAGAAGGAGTAGGACGTTGACTCGACCCTTAATGAGCTAACTTGGTCAACTAAGTTGACCTGTTCAGGGAAGCTATCGAGCTTAACTAAATATTGAGCCAACCAATCGAACAGAAGTTAGGACTGTACGGAAGGGCTAACTTGATGGTAATATGACAACTATAAGCCCTAAATATAAGCCATGTAATTGTAGAATCGAATTTAGTACACAAAATTTAGGGTAATCAGTTAAAGGATCCGATCGAGCCTAAATTATAAAATAAAGCTAGAAACATCAGTAAAAGTGACCCTGTAAATTTGAATTTAAAAAAATAAATAATAAAATGATAGAATATAAAATGTTCAAATTTTAAGTATATTACTCGTTATTTATCGAAAATGCATAAAATATATTCTGATAACTAATAAATTACTAGAGATAAATTATACACATACAAAAAATCATAAAATGACTTAAATAATATTTAAAAGTATTTACTTGTACTTCACATGTATTTATGCGTTGGTAGAAATATGTGAAATTATCTAAATTGCTCGAAATTTGCTAGAAAATTGCCAAATAATTAAATAAAATTATAAAAAAATCAAAGAAAAATAAGAAAAAATTTAGAAAGGTTGAGATCAATCCAAAATTGGTTTGTGGTAGCTAGGAGAAAGAAGAGAATATTTGGACTAAAGAAAATCAAACACTTAAAAAGCAAAATGGAAGAAGATATAAGCCTAGTCTTGTCTAATTAATTCACAAAAATTTCTTTAAACCTCTATGAATAGCCAAAAAATTACAAGAGCTTATTGAGTCTATTAGGAGTTGAAAAAAATTGGAGAGTACCGAAAATTGAGAGAAAAATTAGGGTTTAAAAAAAAATTATACAAATTTGTGCAATAAGGGCAAGTAAGCCGAACCCACACATTGCCACCACTTGGAACCAAACCACCATCACCACCACCACCCCACTCTAATTCGATCGCTTAGGTCGGTCGATAAGCCCTAGATCGACTCTAGTGGCTAGCAGCTCAAGAATTAAGTGAGTCCTAAGCTTTATCTAATTTTGAAAAATTTATTAAAATTATTAATTTTACTTATAAAATTATGAATTTTGTTATTCTAATGTTTTATTATATGTAGATTTAGGGAAAAATAATAATTAAGTTTAATTATATCTATAAATATAAGGTGCTTAAGAAATTGAGCAAAACTAAAAATATTTAGAATTAGAAATAAATAGGCTTAGAAGTATAGTTTTAAGCTCAATTTTTTTTATAGATTATTTAAGTGATATAGAATAGTGCTATGAAGCTATTTTTTTAAAATTAATTTTAAAAATTTTTAAGTAAATTTTTAGCCCTAAAATAATGAGTAATTTTGGATTAATTAAGTAATTAAATGACTAATAACTGATTTAGAAGGTAATTAGATGTTTAGGAATGTTGATTTTTGATGTGGTAACATAATCATAGCACTTGAAGTATTAAATGCAATTAACATAAGAATGATTTAATAAATTTGGATTAATTGATAATATGTATAATCGGAATTATGACAATTATAAAATAGTAGGTTAAATTGGGAAATATAATGATAATATTAATATGTATTAAATTTGGTATAAAACTTAATTTTAGAAAATTATATAAAAAATATAAAATTTTCTCACATTGGGAGTAAACCTGATATACTGATAAGGATTAGAGTGTACCAAGTGGATTAAAATATTGAATTAAAACCAAGTATAATATTAAGATATTCAAACTTAATGTGATTAATTTCATATTAGAGTTTGAAATGTAATTTAGAATTTATTCATAGTTAAAACCGAATTAAAAGGCTAAACTAGAATCGGATTCAGGAAAATTGAACCCCAAACTAACATAGAATTAATCGTTAGTAAATAATAGGTATATAAGGAGAATTTAGTTCAATCATAACCTAAAATATGTATCATCAAAATATAAGTACTAAAAAAGCATATTTATATTATAGGATATACGGAGATGAGCCAACCTGCATTGACTAAATAATTGAGGATTTTAGGTAAGTTGGGTTTAATACTTAACCATATTTAGAGTACTATTTTAGAGTACTCAGATACTTAGGATTGTGTATGATTGTGATTGTAAGTAGTTTTATGCATGTGCTTGCATGTCTGATTTCGTGTTGAAATCTGTGTTGTGGTTGATAACTATTGTGAGTGAATTGGTGTGGAATTATTTAAACACCATAAATCGAACCTAATCCTAATTGGCCCTAATACCCTAATTTGTCATGCATTGCAACTGTTTAGGGGATCATTAAAACTCTCTAACCAAATACTGACACATTCGAAAAAGATAACGTTGGATAGCATAATGGTCTTTTCCTCATCCTTAACCAAACTAAGTGATAGGAGGAGAGGTCACGATGAAGATGAGGGCATTGGTTCAAAGGTCAAGTCTTGGGGGAAGTGATGTCTCCATTGCATAAACTTGAACTTAATTGTGAGCTGTTGCATTAACAGAAACGCCTTAACTCGGATTAGAACTAGTGAAATTACTTTGATTTCACAACGATCTGAACTATGTTGTGTGATGACACTTACTTGTTGCATTGCATGTAAATAATTGCTTGATAACCCTTATTGTATTTATATACATTCATAAGTCTCCAATTCAACTTATTGAGCTGTAGTTGCTCATACCTATATAGACTCTTTTACAGGTCCTAACTTCTGATTTGTGATGCTACAATACAATTATTCGGAAGTTAGATTTCTTTTGAAGCTATGGGGAGTGAGGATTAACTGGCTTAATGATTAAGTTTTTACTTAAGGTCTTACTAGTATCTTTAGGATAAAAAACTGATATATGATATGTAAATTAGCTAACTATTGTATTATGTAGAATATCTTGAGAATTCTATGATAATTTGAATGTAATTATATATATATGGTTTAAGGATTTAATCTTTATTGTAAATTTTAGCTAAAATCTTAATCAAACCGTTTATTATAAAGCGATGGGTCACTGACGCCTTATATAGATTATATTTATGATAGGTACTGTGAGGCCAGTTACTGTTGTAAGTTGGTTTACATGGTAAGATTATTGCGACTCTATAACTTTAGGGTGTATCACTAACCCAAACATATGAGAAAGGGTAAGTATTTGGGAAGAGGATGAGCTAGATCAAATGCTTTAATGCTAAGGATTTAGGCATATGGCCAGTTAGTATCCGAACCGACGAACTATAGTCATCAAAAGCGATGCCCCGAAGATTGAAGTGGACAGTACTAATGAGGAACCTGAGGAAGAGGTTGTTCCTAAGAAGGAAAACACTCAGGAAGATGAACTAGTCGAAGAAGATGTGTTTGCCAAGGACTTGGACAAGTTGACTTTAGTTGTCCAACATGCAATGAGTTTGGAACGCTCACTCAAAGAGGAGTATATGGAGAACCTATTCCACATCAATTGTAGAGTGGGTGATCAAGTGTGTGCACTCATAGTGGATAGTGGGAGTTGCATTAATATAACATTTGCCAACCTGGCTAAGAAACTGAAACCGAAATTGAGGCTGTCGACTATCTCACATTTGAAGCCATATAAGTTGTACTGGTTGAATAAGAAAAGAGCACTATATGTCGCTCAATAAGTCTCACTACCGATCTCTATTGGAAATTATTATGATGATATTCTCTATGACATGTCGCCCATGTGTGTATCTTATGTTTTGTTAGGACAACCTCGACTTTTTGACAAAGGAGTTATCCATAATGGTTATAAGAATACGTATGTGTTTGAAAACGATGGGATGAAGGTTACTTTGAACCCCATGATGCCAGGTTAAGTCAACAGACTGCAAGTTAAACTTGCTTGAGGATCCAAAAAGCTATAAAGGCTGACAAGCCAACTTTTATGTTAATTAAAAGGCTATTAGAATTAAGGGAGAAAATTAAGCTACCCCTTGAGGTGAGAGAGCTATTGGGAGAATATTTCGACCTGTTTTTAGAATAGTCACCCAAGGGATTACCCCCATTCAGAGGTATTAAACATTGCATTGAATTAATACTTGGCACTACCTTGTTAAATAAGCCAACTTATCTGATGAATCCTGAGCAAGCTTTTAAGCTCCAAAGATAAGTTAATGAACTATTAGAGAAAGAATATCTGGTGGAGAGCCTCAGCCCTTGTGCTGTGTTGGTGTTCTTTGTGCCAAAAAAGGATGGTATTTGGCGAATATATGTCGATAATCGAGCCATGAACAAGATCACCATTAAGTACTGGTATCCTATTCTTAGGTTGGATGATATGTTAGATGAATTGAGTGGAGCTAAGGTCTTTAGCAAGATTGATCTAAAATCTAGCTACCATCAAATCCAAATAAGGTTGAGAGATGAGTGGAAAATTGCAATTAAAATTCGACATAGACTCTACGAGTAGATGGTAATGCCTTTTGACTTGTTAAATGCTTTAAGAACTTTCATGTGACTAATGAACCATGTACTTAGGAATCTGATCTAGAAGTGTGTCGTGGTGTATTTTGACAACATCTTTATGTATAATACCGACCTTGCGAGCTACTATGAACATCTTCATGTCATGCTCAATGTACTCCGAGTCAAGAGATTATTTGGCAATTTAAAGAAGTGTTACTTCTGCCAGGAGGAAGTGGTATTTCTGGGCTATATAATAGGTAGAGAAGGCTTGTGAGTGGATGACGAGAAGATTCGAGCTATTGTTGAGTAGCCAACTCTAACCACTTATGCTAAAGTGAGAAGTTTTTATGGATTTGCATCCTTTTATCGAGGTTCATTAGAAATTTTAGTAACACTGTCATACTCCTTACCAAGCTGACAAAGAAGAACATTGAATTTAAGTGGAGAGAGAGAGGAAGAAAGTTTTGTTGAAGTGAAGGTAAGGTTGACTTCCGTACCTATATAAGCCTTGTTTGACTTCAAGAAGATTTTTGAGTTGAAATGTAACTAGTCAGGCATTCATATAGGCATTATCTTAATGCAAGAAGGCCGATTAATTGCCTACCACAACTAAAAGCTCAAAGGACCTCAATCGAATTACTCCATATATGACAAAGAATTCTTAGCCCTTATCCGAGCGCTCCAAGTGTGGCAACATTATCTATTGTCGAGAGAGCTTGTCATCTAAACCAATCACAAGTCTTTGAGACACCTCAAAAGTTAGACCATGATGTCGAAGCAACAAGCAAGGTGGGTTGAATTCTTAGAAGGATTCAACTGTATGATAAAGTACAAATAAGGCAAGAGCAACGTTGTTGCTGATGCTTTATTTAAAAGACATGTTCTCTTAATCGAGTTGCAAACCAAATTGTTTGGGGTTGTGAGTATCAAAGAATAATATCCAAAGGACCCACGTTTTGGACTTATACTTAGGCGTTGTGCCAATGGAAGGACCATAATTGAGTACCATATGGAGGATGGTTATCTATTTCGAGGTGGAAAGTTATGTATATTGACCTATTTGTTAAGGGAGTTGCTTGTTAAGGAAACTCATAGTAGAGGACTCTATAGACATTTTAGAGAGAGAAGAACATATGAGATGTTGAGTGAACGGTTCTTTTGGCCAAAGATAAGGCAAGACAAGCACCAAATTGTTGAGGGCTATGTTATTTATAAGAGAGCCAAATGTCAAGCTGAGCATAGGAAAGCAATGCCTTTGCCTACCTTGACTAAACCTTGGACTAAGTTAAGCATAAACTTTATCCTCGTATTACTAAGAACTACCTAAGGTAAAGACTCTGTAATAGTTGTTGTGGATAGATTTAATAATATAGTACACTTTGTGACCTGTTTTAAGATAAATGATGCTTTGGCTATTACTTTTCTCTTTTTACAAGAAATTGTTCGGTTACACGACGTGCTAAGAAGCAAAATCTCAAATAAAGATCCAAAGTTCTTGAGCCATTTATGAAGAACTCTATGGTGTCGAATGGAGACTAAACTACTATTCAACACTTTCTGTTATTCCCAAACTGATGGCTAAATAGAAGTAGTCAATCGTACTTTGGGATCATTACTCTAAGCTATAATGGGTAAGAACTTAGTTGATTAGGATGTTTATTTACCCCTGTTAGAATTCGCTTACAATCGTACAGTACATGACACCACCATGCAGAGCCCCTTTGAAGTTGTCTATGGTTTTAATCCTAAGTTGCCCCTTGATCACACCTTTGTGCCCATATTCGAGCAAGAAGATCCTGATGCGAGAGCCCAAGTACAATCCTTATGACACATCTACAACAAGGTTACTTGGCAGATTAACCAAGCTGCCAAGAAAATGCGAAAAAAGGTTAAGGAAAGGAAGTTGATATAGTTTCAGTATAGAGACTTAGTATGGCTATACTTAAGCAAGGAGAGGTTTTTAAACAAGAGGAAGAATAAGCTATCCATTCAAGAGGAAGAATACCTGAAGATTATGGGGTCTTGGATGCTTTCAACATTGTTGACTTCAGTATATATCACCCTAAAGGAGCATTAAACAAAGACCAATTGGATTTAATCCTAAATCCAAATCAATCAAGAAAGAATAATAGGAATCAAGTTACTAAACTTCTAATCCGCAGCTAAGCCCAAGGCCTAAAATGACTAATGAGGCGAATCCTCCCACTCCAACCCACTCTTGCCGAGGCTGAGTTGATCTTTTTTGCCAACCAACTTCTTACGCCAAGCTACGTAACTATAAATCTCTTGGAAGTCATGTACTGACTAGTTGAATGCTCTATTAACAGACTAGTCCCTCACATACACTTGCTTAGCTTTAACTAAACTTACCTCTAGATCAGCAACATTAATACCAAGAAACCGAGAGCTCCAACACATATTCGCAGCCACTCCTTCTCTAATGAACCCAGGTCTGCTTGACACCTCTACTCGATACCCCTATTCAGCCCTCTATCATGACGGTACTATTTTGTCTACGTTTACTATAAGCATCCCTAACATGCTATTGTCACGTATCCTAGACCTACGTAAAGGAATTTGCAGCTCTAATAATTAATTTACTTGAATTATCATTTGTACCGTTTATTACTTTTTGTACATTATTTTTTTTTTATATTATCCTTTTAGTCTTTTCTATTTTAGGTAGGTTGCCCTAGTTTTTTGGGTATAAATACCTGTTGCACATGTAGTCGCATAATCAATTGTCCTCTTATCTTCAATCTACTAAATATATCATTTTGTGAATATTGCTCTTATTAGCTTGTTTACTATTTTCAATCTTATCATAACTTTTAAGTAAGGTTAGGTGGCGAGTAATCTTACCAGATCATCTTGTGCGTTATATCGAGTTGTACTTTAAGTCTTTGGAAGTTCCTTGGTGCGTCATATCCTCAGAGTTGTTCGTGGGTTTACTTACTTTACTTTTATTGTTTTCACACAATCCCATCACCTTCTTTAAGCTTTTGACAATTTTGGACTCATCCTTACAATTGATCTTGTCTGTTCTTGGCCTTGGTTTGCATCAATACACATGAGATTAACTCTTACTTTTTTCTTTACAAATTGAAAAGTTTTGACATATAGCTGTGATTGATATATTTAGCAATTGAATTCTCAAATCTTTCTTGCAATAAGTATCATATCTTTTGCAAAGTCAAATGTTTAGACTTTGTAGTCTAAATGCAAAGTGATGATGATTTTAGGTTTGTTTTAAGGTTTTAGCTTTTCATTTGTATGTAAAGTGACTGAATTTTTTTAAATAGTCAATGATTTCACAACCATTAATTTCTCTTGAAAAGTAAATGGTTCACTAAAAGTAAAATGGTAACTTTTGTGCTACTACCCTTACTCCATTTCCTTCTGCTTAACATCACCATATAGTATAGCATCACTAGATTAGGGGAAATGGATCTTTAAAAGTTCATTTTTTTCTTAAAGTTACAAATCAATGGTTGTGATTATTTAGATTTCTACGATATTATGTGACATCATTGTAATGCCATCTTTTTTAAAAAATCTAGACAATAACTAACATTGATTTATAACTTTAGTAACTTTAAAGAAAAAGTAACTTTAGAAGATTTAAATCACTAGATTAGAAGATTCTCAACCTTAGCATTAATGTTACTTTTAGTATGCAGGATTGGATTAGAACGGAATGGAACGGAACGAAGAGCAGAATGAAAAAAATCATTTTCAATGTTCATAAAATGAAATGTAATTAAATACATATATAATAATAACGACATAAATACCCTTAATTATTAAATGATAAAATTAATGGTTGAATAAGTAATTTGATTAATAATAATAAATGTGAGAGGAATAAAATCACCGATTTCGCCTTTGAGAAGTCCGAATCTAATTTCTTCTTAAAGCCGCTGATTCCATAAAATTGTGGAATAATGATTGCAACTTCTAAATGCACTTTCAAAAATGGGGAAAGGGAATGGAATCCAGAATTGAAATTCTATTTCGATTCATTTCTATATGCCAAACATGATATTAGGATATTTAATCAAAATAATATATATATATAAATGAGTGTGTGTGTATATATATATATATATCAAATTATGTAGAAAAACAAATAACAAATAAATAAAGAGTAATATATGAGAGAAGAATATGTGGATTTTGCATGAGAAAACCCTTATTTGGGATGTAAAGGTACATGGTTTAATATATCTTCAATATAGCCAAGGAGAAATAGAAAAAAAAGAAAAAACCTTATATTTGAAGTGTCACAATCTCACTTACCGCTATCAAACAAAGTTATAGGAATAATTTATCTTTCTCAATAAACTCCAAGGGTTAATCTCAGATTCGCACTCATAGACTCATCAAGCTCTCTAGAATTTTTTTTTTTTTTCAAACGAAAGAAATGCTAAACCAAGTGTAACGTGTATCTTAAGCAGCTATATATGTCCCTCATCTGGAATATAAAAAAGTCAAGAAAATTGATAACAAAGACATAAAGCCCTAAATCGTATATTTTGGGATGCCTGGATGAACTATCTTCTGGGAGATTGACTGCCCGTGACCCTCCCTGTTTAGAAATAACTAGTCATCATTCTTATATCCAAGTCGGATTGTATTGGTCCTATGCTACAATGAATTTCACCTATATCCAAGAATTAAAGCATGCTCTCAACACCTAGTTATAATTGCTTGTAGTTTTTGAACTGGTTGGCATATAGGGCAGCCGGCTCAAACCATTCATAATGTAGAAAACATTAATTATTTATTGAAAAATGTATTTTGCTAAAGTTGAATATTCATGTAGAAAAATAATGGATAAAAGAGGAAACCATTCTTAGTTTCTTTTCATTTATCTTTTAAAATATTTTCATGTATAGTCGACGGTTATGATTATACAATATTCTAAAATTTTAGTTAATATTAAGTGTGATTTACGGAAAAAAAAAAAGGGACTCAAATCCATAGAAAAAAAAAAAAAAAAAAGTGGGGGCAAGAGATAAAAGCGAGAGCGACAAATGATGAAGCTTGAGCGTCACTTTTTACAAAGTATTGTCTGGTTGTAGTGGCATCGATGTGTCCGATATTTAAGATTACGTAGAAAAAGGGTCGTAAAAACGAGACACTCACCTGGTCAACATGCCAATCTCTATTCGGCTTCTCCCTACCTCTTGATTTTTGTGAATATATTTGGGTCCACTTGCATCACCCCATCACTATCCTCTCCTCCGATTTGTTCAATCAAATTCAAAATCCCAAATATGCTACTAGGGGTAAACACATGCAAACACAAATAAGGAAAAAAAATAAATAATTCGGAGGTAAAACGGATACGCATGATTGTAGAATTAAAGTATGGAAGTGATACTGTTCTGAATTAAAATACACGGTTATAATATGAATAAATATTATTATAATATATACTAATTATTTATGATGTAAATTCAATTTTATATATTTTTAACTTTAACATCCATATGACAAGAAAGAGAGAGGAATCCAGCGTATACAAATTATCACTCCAACAAAAGTATACACAAATTGAATCAATCGTATATATAGATACATATATTCCTTTTGGAATGAATCATTCTGTTGAATATTTTTTCAAGAGTTGATATATATCACCTCTCAGTTGATTTATAGCAAGTAATTTAACAAACTCTTGTGATTAGATATGTTTGATTAAATGATACGGTAAAAATTTGAAAAAACAAAGAAAAATGAAAAAAAAAAAAGGAGAAAAAACCATAAAAAGCAGCCATCATGATACCATTGCCACGGATGGGGCAACCATAGTGGGTGCCTTTTGAGTATTTTCTTTCTCTTTTAATCTTATATTCTCTAATTTTTTGTTTTTATTTTCTATTCATAGCTAAACATATTCAGTAATAAAAGTTTGTTAATTAATTATTTTAAATCAATCAGTGTCAACTCTTCAAATATTTAATGGAATCAAAGGAAGAATATGTTCCGTAAATTTCCAAAAGTTCGAAAACTTAGATACAAAATGAAAATGAAGGATCAAAATAGGAAAGTAACTAAATATTCATATAATTTTTCCTTCATTTATTCGATTAAGTTTAAGTAACTTGCAAGCTTAAGAAATCAAGTATTTTAAAACTAAACCCTTTTTCTTTTCCAGTGCAAATCAAACCTTAACTAAAGATGAAATAAAATTAACATTGTACTTACCGTATGCTTCACAATTTAAGAATAATAAAAATTGGTGGAAACGTGTTGTAACAAAAGATGAAAAAATGTATATATTTTTCACTTTTTGTTCAAACACGTCATAAGGAAATCGGAGACAAATATAGAAGAGAAAATATCTCTTTGTTTTTTCCTTCTAACTTGCTTTTAGGGCATTCAAATATTTTACATAAATTTCCACCATTTTTCCCTCTAAATTTAACTAAAAACCTTTTTAGCTTAATAACGTAAACATTTCTAGTAATTCCTCTCTAGTCTCGCCCATTTCTACTCTTATTCACTCTTTCGATACATTAAATCTCTACTAAGTTTTATCTTTTTCTTTACATTTCCCTAGATTTTCATCAATCTAAGCACAACGTTGGGAAAAGTAACCACCACTGAAAAGGATCCGAATATGAGACATGCATTAGTGGTGATACAACTAAATAAAAATTTACCATCGTAACTCGTAAGAGTTAAATTTTCATCCAAACCACCCCACCCAAACCTTGCCCCACCCCCCCCCCCCCCCCCCCTTTTTTATTTTATCTATCATGATTTATAAAATTTTATTAGAGTTACTCATTATATTTCTTATTGGGGTGAATGAGTGGACCTGTACGGGATATTTTTTCGGATCCTCAAGATTATATAGTAAGTTTTTAGTAGTAATTTTTTCGAATTTATTCTCATTAGATAGACTATAATTATGAAGTTATGATATTCTATACCTATTCTAAAACCTATATTATAAAATATATAAAGTAAAGGTTTTAAGATATCATATATTCATGTTATAATAATAATTAACTAACATTAATAAATAAATACTATTGCATTATTTTAGTCTTAAAGAAAATAACAATACAAACCCTCCTCATAATAAACTATATAACTACACGTTTATTGTACATATTATCTAGTCTCTCTCTCTTCTATTTCTTACCTTAGTCTAACAAGGTATTAAAATATTTTAGTTTTTAATTTATCACCCAATATTTTTATTAGAATTATTTGCACATGGTTTCTATATTATGTATATATTGATCTTATGATTTTATAAAAATTTGTTTTGATGATTTGAAAAGAAAAGATCAAAGAAATTTAAGTACGATTCAACCAAGGACTTAAACATTTCCAACTACAGAAATATTCTCTATATAAACTACCAAAGTTTTATATTATTTAAAATTAAAATATGTTATGATTTATTTAAATTATCACCAACTGATCTAATGATAATATAATTGCAAGTTTAATATTTATTATGTGTTTAACACAAAGTTTTAAATGAATATATAAATATATGTATAAATATAGGTTTTATAGGATACTTTATACTTTGTAAAATCTGTAGGGTACATGGTATAAGATGATCCCAAGATACAGGGTTAGTTCTTACAAAAGTTTGAAAACTTGTGCCTATTTATCCTATACTCACTCACTCTTATTTTTTATTATAATGAATCATGTAAATTATATATCACTCCTAATCAACCTTCTTTTTGTTAAGTTTTTAAGTGTACCTTTTATATTTACTTTGTATTCACTCGGTCTCGATTATTTTAAACTCTAAAATGTAAAAATGGTGTCTTCATACTTTGATTTGATTGACTTTTTTCAATGGAAAAAAGAAAACTACACAAAAAAAAAAAAAGAGTTGGTATAGTGAAATATTCAAAAGCTAAAATGTGAAATTGGGATTTTTCATTATTATTTTGATTTCATGTACTTTTTAATTTTAATAATATTTATTTTTTTGAAAAATGGTAAGATGATTACCCAATATCATATTTGGTATGCACAAATAATTTGAAATGAAATGGGACAAAAGAGATCGAAACGAAATCAACAACTGAATGAGAAATCAATTCTTATGTTTAGCTATAGCAAATTTGGAATGAAAAGAAATGTGTGAATGTTTCAAGTATACTCTCTACATTTACTTTACAACAATTCCATTTTTATCTTATGTTTTGGTTATAGCAATCCAATAAACGTTTTTGTTCAAGTTTTAAGCATGCTCTCACCAAATAAGTGAATGTTATTAGATGGAATATTTTGAGACAGGGAGTTTAGAGGAGCAGATATTTGTTCATGAAATTATAAATACGGTCACTCCGGTTAATCTTTTTCCTCAAATAAGATGATATAATTCCCATTTATTTATTTATTTATTTTTACTTGGCTTTTGGATAAATATTGAGACAGGGAGAGAGGGTCAAATACAGAGTGTTCGCCCTGGGTAAAAAGATATTTAAATAGTATTACACTCTCCATGTTGCATAAATATGAGTATATAACAATAAAATTTAGATATAACTGAATCTTTAAATATTCTATACTCTATTTAATTTAGACGAGAACATGTAAATCATACTTTAGCGATTTATGTAATTATTCAATGAAAACTCCTCTTCTTAAGATATTATTCGTTTTGACGTAGATTGTCACCTAATTTTTTTCCTTAGTGTAACAACTTTTTAGGAGTTACCCATCCTAAGATTAACTTAGGACATGTTACTTCGGAGTTATAATGTACTCTAAGCTGTCACAACAAAATGCGCCTTAATATTTAGATTTTCATCATATAGTATTTAAAGGGTATTATAATCCAACTCCTTACAAAATCGATGTCCTCATTAGTTTCGTTATATAAGTTTAAGATTATCACCAAGCAAGAACTTTACTCTTTCGATTGGTAAACTACTTTAATACCACTCGTAACAAGTCAACTGAAATTCCTTCTGTCAAAGTATTATCTACTTTGACGTGGAATGTTATACAGTTTTATCTTTTAATGCAGCAATAATTTCTCAGAAGGTTATTTATCTTAAGATTAGCTTAGGTTGAATACACTTAACTTTGAAGTTTCGACGTACTTCAAGTTACTGTACCAAATGTTTTAATGTTTAGAGTTTTCTCATCTAATATTAAGGGATATTAGTAGGTTTTTTCTTTTTTTTTTTTGAAATTACTCTTATCACAAGCATATATCAAACTTTTTTAATATTTATTTACTCATCACTTAAAGGTGTAATACAAGGACAGACCTAGGATTATATAACAAAGGGTCAGATAGGCCTTTGTTAAGTCAACATTAAATTTATTAATAGGAAAATATTTGCTTATTGTAAGATATCTTAAATAAAGATAGATGTAAAATATAGGAAAGATTGTGAAACAAAAGACAATGAAATTGGAAGACAAAACTGTAGCATATAAAGAAACAATAGACATTAAAAGAAAATGCAATATTGAAAGTAACATATATACATTAAAAGAAAACCATCATAGACAATATAACCAACCAAAGATTATGAGGTTTACATATAAAGTATTAAAATCTTATGGATATATATATATATATATATATATTTCTATATAAGAATCTTGTGAATGATTTGGCTTATGTTAGGGTCAAGGATAATCACTATACTTCATAAGAAATTAATGAACTTTTTACCATTTTATTATGCATGTATATTGAATAAATTTATAAAAAAAATTATATTAATATATAAGACTTATCTATGTTTTGTTTTTAGTAAAAATAATTTAGGAAAAAGTATGTCAAAAAGAAAAATTTGATATATAAATAAGATTATTATATTATTTATTTTTATAATAACTCTATATAATTATTTCATTAACAATACTAAAAAATGAATACATTTTGGATATAAGTTATTAGGTAATTAATTATTCAACAATTCACAATCATTTTTGTAACATTAATTGTAAAAAAAAAATAAAAAATTAACTAAGTCATAAATTGAGACGATTTATTAATTGTTTATGCGATATGACTAAAATACTTATAATATGGACAATACAGTTATTATTTATGGCATATTATTAATAAAATAGCAATTTATGAAAATATATGTAGTTAAATATGATTTATAATAAATGAAATTAATGTTATTGATTATTGTAAAAAAATAAAGTTTAATAAATATGAAAAGATAACTATCATTTAAATAATAATTACACCTACTAAGAGTGAGTAGGAAAAGGTTCCAAAATTTTTATTACCAATACCTATCTTGTGGCACTCAAGAACCACTTAATACCTTGTATTTTATAAATTTTACAAAGTATAGAGTATCATATGGAACTTATATATATTTTTTATTTTATCTTATTTCGAATATTATATAGGCATATAATTAATATTAAATTCATAACTATATTAATGGACCAAATAATAATATTTGAAATATTTTTATATTTGTAATACATTTAATCAGGATAATATAAAACTTTAATAAGTAAAATAGAGAATAATCATTATAATTGAATACATTCAATCCTTAGTTAGATCATGATAAATTATTTATTTTATCTTTTCCTTTTAAATTATGAAAATAAATTTTTATCAAATCATAAGACTATTATATACAAAATAAAAAAAATAAAGTTTTACCCAAAAAAAGAAAAAGAATAGGAGAAAGAAACAAAATAATAAATACAAAAGTATGTAATTTTATGATTTGATTATAGGTTAGAATATAGTACTCTATATATATATATATATATATATAAAAGGTACATGATAACGTTATATCCACATCCTATCTTGCGAAAGAAAATTATAAAAAATTTATTATCTAAAATTTATCATCCGATCTTCTTCATCCATTCAAAACCAACTTAATAAACCAGAATACTAGGAAATGGATTATCCGCTTAGCCCCAAGCACCTTCGGAAGTAAAATCATACGAGATTTAAACCCAAGAATTTGACAGCACTGGACTTCACTAGACTACACCCGTCCTCAGGTTTTTAAATTTTTCTTTTTGGTTTTTTCATCTTTTAGATAAAACTTCTTTGTTTCCCTTTCATTTGACTCTACACTGTGATATCCCCGCCCACACCTCACCAAAACCAGCTTAGAAATTAGGGTTTTTCTTTTCTTTTTATTATCCCTTGAAACTTGTAATTAGGTTTAGTGTTATTATCCCCCCTTTTCTTTTTGCCGTAACTTCTCGCACTTTCTCGGATCTGTACACCCAATTGATCCATGTAAGTTCTTCTCTTTCAAACCCTTCTAGTTTTAAATTTCGAATTTTGAAAAAATTTGTTTAAAAGGAAATAAAATAATTATGCACATACTCGCGTCAATGCTTATAGATAGTTAATTATCATACTGTAATATAAGTACGCATTTTGTTTTTATACATTGTAATGGTTCAGATTGATGAATTCTGATGAGTACACTCATTTTGATATCCATTTCTAAGTGTAAAAATAAAAATTTCCCTTTTGGATGTGTAGAGATTTAATCTTTTCTTTTGGGTTAGTGTAAAGATCGAATCTTTAGCATAGGAAATTTTGTAGCTTTTTAGGGTTTTGAAGATATGATCAAACAAATACTTGGTAAAATACCTAGAAAGCCCTCAAAATCATCCCAAAGTGATTCCAACTGTGATGGGTTGGTTAATTCCAATTCGTCAGTTAACTCCTATGTAGGGCCAGTCTCTACATATAGCTCGAAATCCTTGAATTTGGGTTCGGGGAATTCGCGGTTGGGTAATGGAGTAGTCTCCAGTCATGGGAAGAAATCAGCTCCCATTGCATCCCAGTTGGGTCCGGTTTTATCTTCAGGTGCCTATGAGGCATTGCCGAGTTTTCGCGATGTATCAAACTCGGAGAAACAGAATTTGTTTATGAGGAAGTTAAGTATGTGTTGTGTTGTATTCGATTTTAATGATCCTTCGAAAAACCTCAAGGAGAAGGACATAAAGCGGCAGACATTACTTGAGCTGGTTGATTATATATCATCGGTAAACTCAAAGTTTAACGAGGCAGCTATGCAAGAGATTATAAGGATGTTATCGTTGAACTTGTTTAGGACATGTCCTTCGAGTAATGACAATCAGGTTCTGGAGTTCGATCCTGAAGAGGAAGAAACTACTACAGAGCCAGCGTGGCCACATATGCAGATTGTATATGAGATTTTGCTTAGATTTGTTGCGTCATCGGAGACCGACGCAAAGCTTGCAAAGAGGTATATTGACCACTCATTCATATTGAGGTTGTTGGACTTGTTTGATTCTGAGGATCAAAGAGAAAGGGAGTATTTAAAAACAATCCTACACCGTATTTATGGGAAGTTCATGGTACATCGGCCCTTTATTAGAAAATCTATCAATAACGTTTTCTACAGATTTATATATGAGACAGAGAAGCACAATGGAATTGCTGAGTTGTTGGAGATTTTGGGAAGTATAATTAATGGGTTTGCTTTGCCTTTGAAGGAAGAGCATAAGCTTTTTCTTTCTCGTGCTTTGATTCCTCTCCATAAGCCCAAATGTGTAGCCATGTATCATCAGCAGCTTTCCTACTGCATTACGCAGTTTGTAGAGAAAGACTTTAAGCTGGCTGACATGGTAACTCGTGGTCTTTTGAAGTATTGGCCTGCAACAAATAGTTCAAAGGAAGTCATGTTCCTTGGTGAACTTGAAGAAGTTCTAGAAGCCACCCAGGCAGCAGAATTCCAGTGCTGCATGGTGCCACTTTTTCGACAAATCAGTCGGTGTCTCAACAGCTCACATTTCCAGGTACTTTTGTTTAAATTTATTCTACTAGCTTACTGGGTAGTTTGATTATTATGAAGATATTCCATAGATGCTGCTATTGCGGTTAATAGAAATGCTTTGGCTATAGCAATTATGCAGCAATAGTAAAGAAACATCATGCTAGGAACCATAACTTAGCTTTACGAAGACCCCTATGGACCGCATGTGGTCTCATCCTTCAGAAACAGTTGTATTATTGATGGCAGCTATGCTCTTCCCCTGTTATGTCATGTAATGCATATTGGCTTCTCACCAACCTTACTTTTGTGGGACTTTTATAATGATAAGCTAGCAGCCTTTATAAGTAAATGATTTTTACATTTCTAACACAAAGATATGTTTCTTTTGCTTCCATATAACATATTTTGATGATTTATACTTTTGTGGGACACTTATAATGGTAAGCCAGGAATCTTTATATATGCCACATAAAGGCTAACCCACAAATGAAATGTGTAACATTAAATGCAAATTTGTTGAATAGTGCTCTTAGGTAGAAAACCCATTTTTATGATTTATACTTTGTAAAAGTTAAAGACTTGAGAAAAGGTCACTATTCACAGGTATTTTCACGCCATGTTCTTTAAAAAAATTGTCAGTTCTATAACACTTTACTTTATTTTGAAGCTTAACATTAATGATATGCTTCATTTGATATAATTGAGACTCTATCGTCTTTTCATTGGCAGGTAGCTGAGCGGGCATTGTTTTTGTGGAACAATGATCGCATAAATGATCTCATCATGCAGAACAGGAAGGTCATACTGCCCATAATTTTGCCTGCATTGGATAGGAACACCAGAAGTCACTGGAACCAAGCTGTCCAGAGCCTGACACTGAACGTTAGAAAAATCTTTTTAGATGCTGACCAAGCACTTTTTGAAGAGTGCTTGACCAGTTTCCAAGAGGATGAAATTAAGCACAAGGAGATGCAGGAGAAGCGGGAATCCATGTGGAAGTGCTTGGAAGATGCAGCGGCTTCAAAGGATGCGACCAATCAACCGCTTCTGGTTTCTAGGTTTGGCTCTTCTACCGTCATTGCCACTGCTACAAGTCCAAGAAATCCAGCTGATAGTTAAGAGCAACAACTGGATCGAAGCGCTGGCACCTCTTCTACATGAAGCAAACTGCTTTTTCAGTTAGCCAATCAGTGAGCAAGCCAGTTTAGCGCAAAGCGTGCATCTTTATGTTTCCTGTTTTACGACCATACCATGTGCTATAGTTGTGGGGGCTAGTTGATATGGATATATCTCAATCCGTCCCCTGCCCCTCTCCCTTGATGAAATTGTAAGCTTGTGTATCATATGGCATGTCATTCATAAAATTATGATTTTTCATCATAAAATCAGACCTGTTAGACTTGAAAGGATGCTATTCCTTTGTTTGTGGCTTTGTTGATTTATATTTTTATACCTTCCATCAAATGGATTGGAATGTCGTTCTTTTCACCGGATTGTACACCTACCGATTCCAGCATGTTCCTCCATATTTCTCATCAAATGGAACATAATATGAGCATTCTCACTAAAGCTTCCATCTGCAAAGTACTAGTTGATTTCTTTCCCCCTTCCAAACAATGTGATGATAGACACTTAAGTTGTGTGAGTGAAATCACTTTGAACAAGAAGAATTAGGTCTGATCATTGGTGTTTTTAGAACTTTAGAATTCAACCGAAACTCTCAATTCCCAAAACTTCAGCAAGGACTGAAGACCAGTGTTTGTCCGTGTTGGGTATGAAAGAAGGGAGTTGATTGACTGAGCATTGGTTTTTGGGATTTTAAATCATTGCTCACGCATGGAATGACGTTGCATGTCGAATGTATTTACTGAGTACGAATTGTTTTCACATTTATGCACTTTCTTCTCTCGTGGTTGTCCGTTAAGATCAAGCATAAGGAACATGTCAAATCTGCTGTGATTATCATTAAGCTGTGGAACTTGTGGAAATTATGTCTTTCCTCCAAGCATGATGATCATACTATGATAAATAGAACTCTGCTGTACATCCGGAGTGACATTTATGCTACTACGAAAACCTTCTCCTTCAAAGACATCTGATAAAATCTATTCGAAGGCATTCAATAAAATTAAGACGGTAGTAAGAGAAGAGCCCTCTTAAGTAGTGCTTAGCCGGAAGACATCCAATAAAATCGAGACGATGCTAAGAAAAGCGGCCCTCTTAGGCAGGCTTAGCTGATAAGGACCGAATGAAATCGCTGCAATTCCAAACGAAAGTCTTTCTCGTGGGAAGGCAGCTTGTGCATGCATGGTTTGAGGCTTTAGTGGCTGATTGTTGGTTGCTTTTGAGAAAACATGATAATATCACAATCACTATCTAAACATGATCAAGTTTTTATTCGTTAAATTCTACCCTTAAAATTTATAGTTACTAAATATTATTTTTAATTAAATTTTTACTTGTCGATTTACTACATTAATCGTTTTTAAATAGATAATATGATGAGCAATCATTAGTCAAAAAATACAATTATATATTATGGTGTAGTACATTTATAAGAAAAATTTCGATTAAGCATATATTTAACATATTTTAAATTTATGTGTAAAAATTAAGGAAAAAAAAACTAAAGTTCCAATTGAGGGTTTCACATTGTTTCAAAGTCAACATTGAAATGATTGAAATACTAACAATTGAACATGGCTTGGGAGCTTGTTTAAGATTTGAGATTTCAAACACCAAGATTGAAGTTGACTTGATTATAGTGGTATCCAAACATCCTAAAATAAAATCTAGCCAAGATGGGATTTTTCCATATAATCCAAAGAATCCAACAATTGATGTAGTATATTTAAAGTATATTATCGTATCGGATTATCTGGCCAAGATCTCAAAAGTCTCAAACAAATTTTTTTTCTTTCTTTAATTTCATTACATATTATAACTTGAGCAAATGATGATTCGAATTTAGCTTATCCTCTTAAAAACCGATATTCATGCTATCAGGCTATAATGAATTTGATGAATCTCATACTAATTTACTCTTTATAAATTATTTAAGTTAGATAATTTTATCATTGAATTTTTATAATTTAAGTATTTCTAATTATTTCATCAATGGTTAAAATAATTGAATAAAATCTACAAGTCCGTTTTTCAAAGATCTAAGAGATGTAAACCATGTTCGTTTTATATGCACTTAGTTTCCTCATCTTCTAAATTAAAAATTTAAGCCTCTAAATCTTTTTTTCTTTTTTTTTTTAAGGCTTTTATGCTTCTAAATAACTATTATAATGTTGATTTATCTTCTTATCATTCTTCCTTAAAAGAATCTTAAAGCAAGTTTTTTTAAAGATGTATCAGCTTTTGTTTGGGCCAAGAAGATCTAAAAGGTTCAAATGCTCCATTTTAAAGATAAAGGAAATCAAATGCACTTCGAATAAATGTAAAATATGCATTTGCAATTAAAAAAAAATTGTTATAGCATGGTCAAGAACAACTGAAATTATCAGCCACAACTCTGAAAGACGGAATTTTTCTATAGAAAACAAGGTTGTTTCTGGAGGTAATTTTGGTGAATGGTGAAATACATACCGTCTATGTCTTTAGCCCAAACAATAAAGGATGCTTTGAAACATATATAGCAATAACTTATCTCTGTAAATGGACTCCCAACACATAATGCGTTGATGGCAGCTAATGTACAACAAAATCGACATAACTACACTTAAATAAGACAATGTAAGTTCCTCTTGATCTAATCAAGTCAGTAATCATCCCCATATGCCCGAAAGCTGTAGCGTTCTTGATACGGTCCATTAAAGTAGAGATCTGCCTCAAACCATTTGGGATAACGGACTACATCGCCTGCTAAAAATCTCATGTAGCGTTTGCTTCCCTCGGGTACAACCCTAACTTCCCCTTCCTCAATGTAAACCAGCTGATCCACTTGCCAATCCCATGGCAAACGGCATTTCCCTGTTTTCCAAACAGACCATCTGGAAACGCCTAGTTGTTCAAGCCGCTTCGCTGATACTTTGCGCTCTACCCTCACATTGTAGAGCTCTTCAAGAGGTTTCTCTATCTGCATCGCCTTTATGCCATGACATTTCCTGGCAATGTTGTTTATTTGCTTAAAATATTCACTGCTTCTTTTTTGAGAGAAAGAACTGAAACTTGGGGTAAAGATGATGCTTGCCATAATCAACAACTCCTTGTAGTCTGATCAGCAGACCTGACAACCATCCAAAAACAATGTACAAATTTTCAATCTTTATAAAGGCTAACTGGGAATTCAGGAAGATGAACGGGAGGTAACTGGGATTTATTGATGCCAATGTTAACATCAGGACAGGTAATTCATCCACTCAATCATGAGGACTACTTAACTAACCTTACAAGGATAAAGACACAAACCAGAAAAAAAGTATCACCTTTCAAGTTATAGGATGAAAGAATTGCAGAATTGACAAGTAATTGTATAGGAAATCATTCCAACTAATCAACCAAAGCATTCTCTAAACTTGATATGAAAATGATATGTGTTGGCAATCGTGTTCACATTCCATTTCATATCAAAGTCATATCAGATAAAAGCACTTTAAATTGATTATACATGACTAAGGCATGTTCACTCAAGAGGAATAACCGTTCAATTTCTCTCACATTCCGTATAGGATTGTTATTACGTCATTTAGATACATATTAAATACTGAATAATCATTTCATGTAAAATCGCTATCACATAAATATTAACCTCAGACAAAAAGCAATTTAATTGTGAAGGGATAAAAGATAAATGAATAGGATACTTCCACTAGATGAGATATAACTTTATGAGTGTATTGCTTCAACCCAATGTGCCCATAAATGAACTATTGAATGGTCATTCCAGAGCACATACAAAATTTCTTAAGACACAGCTGCAGTATGCCCAGAAATGAACTATTAACCATTCGAATTCAAGCATCTCAAGCTTGAGCTTCATAACCTTTAAGCTCAATTTGCTTGCAAGCCTAATCAACTCAATTCGAGCTTAAGTGTTAGCCAGATTTGATTCGAGCAGTATTTTTCAGATAATTTAAGGAAACCGAGCATAATAAAGTTGAACTCGAGCATATTGCCCTGAGTTGACATTCGGCTGGAAATCATTAGCCATATCAGGCTTGAGCGTTAAAAATTTCGAGCCGAACTCGAGCTGAGCACCACATCGTCTCGATTTGTTTACCGTCTTAATCCAAACAAACCCATTAACAGAAAAAAAAAAAAAAAAAAAAAGAAAATCCTGTTCAGCTTCTGGCATTAGTATTCCGTATCATCATAAAAGGAGATAACTTTGAAGGGCATCAGACAAAAGAAGGTACCTTTTTCCGAGAACTGAAAGCCCCAACCACAGTATGTATGTAATCCTGTCCCAGAAAATGAAAGGTAATGGGTAAGTAGTAGAGGTTGGAGTACAAGGAATGGAGAGAAGACGGTTTAAGTTGGGGACAAGAGGTTTAACCTTCGAGGAGAGATGTTGGCTACGGGTGAGACTCAGGCCTGAACGCATATGGCCCGTGGGCTTTTCTATGTGTTAGGTGTTAGGGGAACAAACAACCTTTTTCTTTTCCTGTAAATTTTAATGGAAAATAATACAAAGAATAAAACTTAAAATATCTCATTGGAAAAAATTCAACAACAATCTCAAAGTTAAAAGAAAAAACTAAAAACAAAAAAAAATTTTAATGCTTTATTTTTATCGGTGTTTTTGTTTGAATCTTTAATTTTTCCCTTTTTAAAATTGAATCCTGTATGATTTTGAAGGTTTTTAATAGAGAACTTTTGTAGATTCTATTCAACTACTATTAAGCCTAATAACAATATCACTAAATATATTAATTAAATAATATAATAAAAATAAAAAGGAAAAATAATATGAAAATGGAAGCTTAATCCTTAAGGGCATAGTCAACGATCCTGAGGTACAGGAGCAACTAATCACTATGTAGATTGAGCCATGTAGTGGTAGATGATTGTCAACTTATGTTACAGTACCCAACCAATGTTAGAAATCTTATGGTAGATTAAGTGATCTACTATCCTTAAAAAAAAACGAAAACATAAAAATTACCATTTAAGTCATAAAACTCAGTAATATAAAGATTAATATCATCTTCCTCTTTTTTTAGTGGTGGGATACAACACTCATTGTGAAAATGGGTGGCTTGGACAACTTGTAATAAGTTTCTAACCTTCATCATCAACCTTAAGGTTAGGTGGGGTTTGCCTATCTTGTGGCCTTGGTTTTCCTTTGTTTTTTTTAGTTCCATTTTTTGATAGACATTTATTTACTAATTTTATTGTTTTATTAAATTAATTATTATCGATGATAACGAAATTGATTTACATCATGCAAAGCTTCTAAAGAATGTGAAAAATCTATCTCTCTCTCTCTTTTGAAAACTAGAAAAATATTAAAGACTTACATAGAAAAAAAAATTGACTAAAATTGAAAATCAATCAATATTGAGGATTAACCTTGTATTTTCCCAATAAAAAAGAAAAAAAACCCTTAACTAAATTCTTAGAGGCTATTGGCTACGAAGGGTAGTATCATTAAGCATCTAACGATATGTTGCACAACTCCATCTTATAATAGCTAGCAGTACCTTTCATAAAGAGTTGTTGATGATTGTTAATATCATATTATAGATTGTTTAACCTACTTTCCATTATGGGTGGTAACACTAAACACAAGGTGGTGGTCATTAGACCCATAACAAACTCATAAGGTGACTCTAAAAATGAGTAAACTTAATTCTGTCTATTGATCATCAACATAATTCAACGCATGTCATTAAGTTCAAAAATTTATAAATACTTAGCTACACTTTCTTGATGCTTTAGAATAATTAGATGCCAAGTAAATAGTATAAGGTTGTGGAACCTCGCTTTTAAAGATCAAATGAAGCTTAAATAAAGAATGAGCCAATACTTAACCAAGAATAGTAGGATAGACGCTCAGTGCTTCCTCACTTGTCACAAGTATATTTGAACCAACGAAATTGCCTGTTTCTCCTCTTAGCCACTTTCTCTAATTCCTTATACATCACTTCTTTGAAATCACATGTTGCATAAAACTCATGTATTATCCATGTAATGACATAAAACCCAATATTTACACATCTCTAACATGTGAATTTCTTTTGTTTCTTCCCTTAAATTAGATGGTGGTAGTTGATGACCACCATCCACTATAGGTTGCCATCGCTGTTAAGCTATTTACCTCTAAAAATCAAATGATCAAGATATACATCTGTTGAGTAGGTTACCACTCATAATCTAAAAGTGTAGCTTTTCTTTTTCCTTTAATTTTTTTCCTCTATTTTTATTTTTTAGTGGTTTTTGTTTATACTTTCACAAAATATTAAATTTGGAATGATTTTTGAAGAGGTCATTTAATACAACAAGTGATTAGGTCTTAACTGTTTGATATTTAATGGCAATTGATATAGCACAAAACTATATTTTTATGGCATGTATGGTGAATTTATTAAGAGTTTAATAGAATAAGTATTACTTCTAGTGAATTTACTTCTCTGTTTGATTGATGGTTAGTTACTCCATGGATTTGTCAATGTTGCAAATAGAAAAATTGCAACACATTTATAGGACAAAAGGAATAAGTATTATTTAGGGTTTTTTGCATATTTCTATATCTATGTATAGTAACTCAAAGAAATTATAAAAAAATAATTATTATTCTTTTATTTATTTATTAAGTATCATGATTATATTTTTACATTCTTTTATTCCAAAAATGTGTTACTAAGGAAAAAAAAAGGGGTAACTATGCTTCTTGGCCTATTACCATTAACTTGCATGCTCTTACATAAATTGGGCATGGCTCTACTCAAAAGGTGCAGGCTTGATGAATGGGCATAAACATCGAGTTAGCAAAGCTCGTGTATAACAAAGCTCGACCCTTAAACCATTTAATAAACCAACCCTATGTAGCTGTCATTTGATCCCTACCCTAAATGAAAACCCTCAAGTTAACCTCATAAAACCTAAAACCTATAGTCTAGCTCCTCCTCCCTTCCTATTCTCTCTCTTCTTTTTTATCTTGAGGGTTTTAGAGATAAAAATCATAGTGATTTGCTACTGTCACTCTTCTTTAATCTTTTTGACATCGTAATGTTGCCTTTACCTCTCCTTCCACTTAAAAATTCAATGTTTCTTCTCTCCTCCTTTTGTAGCTCCAATTCCTTGTCATCTCATGTTCTTAGGGTTTATGTAATGTCCCATTTGTTAAGAGATGCATCTGGTTTGTATCATTTTAATGAAAATGATAACCATTATTTGGAACATTTGTTAGAAGATCGAGTTTTTATTTGCTTACTTTTTCATAAAATGTGTAATCAACCTTAGAAAACTAAGAAACATATTCTCATTATGTTTTGAACAAATGCTTTAGATATTCCTTAAGGAAACCTTTTTATGATGATTGTATTATCTTGAGGGATTTGCTTGTGTTTTATTATGTTGATAAATTATGCTGGATAGATTTTATGGTGTGTTGTATAACTACTAAAAATGGTTGATAGAATTTTTACTGAAATTGTTTATGATGATATAATGATTCTTTTATATATAAATTTGGACCTTAGTGTTAATTCCATAAAATAGAGTCCCTTATAATCCATTTTGATATTCATTTTAATGACAACTCCATAAGAATGTAAGGGCTAACTGTAAAAAATGTAATTCCATTCCTCAAGTAGTAGATGCTTTGAGCAAGCAAGTTATTTTAGCTTCCTTAGCACAGATTGTGATAGGAATAAACCCTCCAGATCGATCACATGCAGCCGAGTTAAAGGACTTTAAGGACTTACAAGGAGAATAATAGCTCATAGCCCCATCTAAGACAAGAATTCTTGTTCTAACCTCAATGACTCACTCTACTGCCAACCTGAGTACCGAGCTCTCACATGCACCAACATTGTCTCCAAAGCTATCGAGCAAACGTGTTGACCCTTTGAGCAGGCATGCCTACATGGTAAGTAGTCGTATTATAATCATAACAACATTCAAACATAGTGCCTAAACAATTGTTTGAAGTCGAGCTTTTGAATTGACTAAGATCTGTTCCTAGTCTAAGGCGAATTTTCATTAATAACTAATTGGTTGAAATCTGACCTAACCCAGATTAAGTTAACTTTGACTGCATACCTTCTTTTTCCTCATTTCATTTGAATTATAGTATATTTCAGAGTAACTAGCCACCATGCAACAGGTGTCTTTTGGCATAACTTTCTATAAGGATTATTTACTTTTCCGTACTAATTATTCTTTTTATCTTTTACCCTTTTTTAGTATATTTCATTTATTCCAATTGTAAATTAGCCTTTTTGTCTTTTCATATGTGCTTGTAACTTTAATGGGACTAGTATATAAACCCTATTCATTTCATACGCAGACATCAATCACTCTCATCATCAAAATTAATACAAGTTTCCTTTTGTAAGCAACCTAGTGTTCTCATTATTCCCTATACTTTCATTTATTCCTTTTAGTAAGGAGTAATGGTGAGTGATCCTATAGTTTGGATCGGTAAGTTATATTTGGCAGATTGTAGGCTGAGGAGGATTGATTGGTATGTCATATCTAGTTGATAACTGCCTAGACTTTGCTATCCTTCTTTTATTTTCCTTCCATTGTAGTGCTCTTTTGTATATCTGACCTCGGAGATACATCAGCTTCCCTAATATCAAAGTACAGTTCCAAAAGGGAGTGTGCGAAGTTGCTATCATACTCTGAATAGTAAGAGTCATAACAGTCCTGCTGTATAAACTAACCTAAAATAGAAGCTGACCTTATAGCTGCTATCATAGTTATAGTCCACATAAGGTATACATAACTCAATTAGCTTGAAGTATCCATTTTGATACCTGTGAGTAATCAAACCTGTGGTATAACTTTACAAAATACTTATTCTATATAACCTGTTGTTTCATAACACAACAGTACTTATATAAACGTATTATATTCAGAGTTATAATTTACAATTAGAGTTTACTAAAAAGCCATAGGTTTTGTAGACTATCTGTAAAAAGTTAGGAAACTAGTGGGCGTTCTAAGGAATTCCTAATTAGTTTCCTCAAAATTCAAAAGAAAAGACAAAAGCTCAAGTTCAGTTGGTTCTTTGTTCCTCACTTTCCCAGTCAACAACACACTAACGTAGAGATGGCAGTATTTGAACATCCTAGTCCTCACTTAGTATCTGCAAAGGAATCTATGGGGATATGAGTACAGTTAGCTCAGTAAGTGGGACAAAGTCAAAAGAGTATGAAATAATCACAATCAAGGTTATTAATTATGATGAAATACAATGCAATCAATCAAATCAAATATCTTACAATGTTATTTGGTCCATTGTGAGGTTAGAGAAATTACATCCACTTCAACCTAGATTGAGGAGTTTTATCGCTACTTAAATTAGACCAAACCCAAGCTTGTGTAATAAAGAACACCCTCCTCCTGTGACTACCTTCAAACCACGACCCCTACCCTTGCCGCGATCTTCGCGCTTGTCATTTAGTTCAATTAAGGATGGGGAAAAGACCATTTCAATTATCTTTATAATAGGAAGTTGGTATTTGACCTAATACTCTTAATTGTTTTCCCTAATGGGTGTTATGTATGTTCGATTTTGTTATAGTCACATAATCATTTGTTGTATTCAGGGGTGACCAATCAAGTTCATACATTATAGATACCATGTAATATGCAAAACAGCATACCAAGAAGTTCAACTCCTGTCACAACTGAGTATCATACACACATACGGCATGTGTACACATAACTAATTACAAACACAACCATAAGTACTCTTGAGTCTCAAGATACTTTAATACAATATCTCAACAAGCGGTAAAACTACAAATCTCAACAAGCGGTAAAACTACAAATCCCAACTTACTTGTTTAGACGCTTACCATGAAAGACTTGAACTGTTAACATTCTGACTACTAAGAGATCCTATATACACATAAAACCCAAATTCAGTTTTTGTAATAATTACGAAAATGTTAGGATTTGATCTAAAACGGTTATATATATAAATATATTATCTCAATGATATCTCAATAATATATAGTTTATTATAATATATATATTGAGTTAAGTTATTAATTATTGATAACATATGTAATTTATAATATTACGTATTATATATCATTTTGATCGTATCGAAACGTACTTTTAATTGATTAAATTATATTTTGATTTTAGTTGGGTTACCATAATATGAAAATTCTACAATATTATAGAGTTATAAGTTATATCACTTAAGATTGCTTGATTTTAATAAAATTAGTATCGTTGGGTTCGTACAAACTTAATGATACGTTTTACTGGTCCTATTTCTGAAGATAACTTTTAACGAGTAATTCAAGTTTTTAATACAATTATACGTATCTATATAAATATTATCATATTATATGTAATTTATATTATTAAACTGTATTTTACCTGATTTGTCAATATAATGCTATAGTATATATATTGTCTAACCTTAATACACATATAANTATTATCTCATTTTGGAACTTAATTAATTTATCTCTAAGTTCTTGTCGCAATCCAAACTCGATTTTAAGAGTTTTGAGTATTTTAGTACTTTATTAAATAATCCTACTTCTAGGGGTAAAATTGGGATTTTGGGTTATTATTTTCAAAATCTAACTTCATTAAGTCACTTTGATTAACTTTTCTATCTTAGTTATAAAGTTTGGGCTCGATTGGATAACTTTCCTTAAAAGCCCTAAATCTAGACTTGGTTGTTTTAAATACAATTATAGAGGCCTATAATTGTAGTGAAGTTTTAGTTCATGTTTACTGTTAGTAGTTGTTGTTTCCTTTCAAAGTTGCTTTAGTGCATTCGTTTGAAGTAAGTTCTGAAGTTTTAAGCTGTGTAGTGGAAATTCGTGTATTGGTAAGTACAATTTCTATTGTTACTTTGTTTTTCATTATGAAAGCAGAGTAAGCTCATTTCTGTCTTGTTCAAGTGATTATTAGGTGTTGAAGTTGTTAGAGTGTGTTAGTCGAAGTTTTGGATAGTAAGGTAATAGTGTTTTCTATGTATTGTGTTGTTAATATGTTCAACAAGTATTATAACATGTCGAATTCAAGTGTTCAAGGTATTATTAGTGACCAAAGTAATAGTGCTGAACCTGGTTATGGTCATAATGGTAGTGACACTTTTGGATCAGTTGATTATAAACTTAATAGACTTACTAATCTTGTTAATAGTCTAGTTACTACAATGTAAGTCAATAGACAACAACCCAAGGTATACTGTACCATAACTCACTAAAAAATGTTCTAGAGAGAAATGAAGGCTGGAGTTAGAGGAAATTAAGGAAGATGATGAGGAGATAAATGCCGATGAGTATGGAGAGGAAGAAGAAGAGGTTGATTATTTCAGAGCACAAGAGCGACGACACCAAGCTCCTTGAGGACTAGACAATGTTAAGATTTAAATCCTACCCTTCAGTGGAAGTAGAGATGCAAATAAATATTTAGAATGAGAAGAGAAGGTGGAGGAAGTGTTTGATTGCTAGGGGCATACAAGTGCTATTAAAGTATGAATTGCTGCACTTGAGTTCTTTGGATATGCGACTATCTGGTGGAAGAATCTAAATATAGCTAGAGTAAGGGATGGAAGACGAGGAGGAAGAACTTAGGATGACATAAAGAGATTGTTAGGGGGAAGATTTATGCTTGAGATTTACCTGTAGGATACGTTTGCAAAGTTGCAAGAACTTTTCTAAGGACCCGTTATGTTAATGATTATGCTAAAGAATTCCAGATGCTTATCATCCTAGCTGATATGGATGAACCTGAGGTTCACATAGTGTCAATGTTCATTTTTAGACTTAAATATGAGATTTGCAATATTGTACAAGTATAGAGGTTTTATATTCTAGAAAAGGTATTTACTATAGCATAAAGGGTCGAAAATAGAAGACAAATGCTCCGAGCTGACCTGGGCCAACGTTTTCCTAAGCTCCTATTCCACATCGGCTTGTTCATGCCAAGTCGAGGAGAACCTCCTAAGTTGAGAAATGACCGATTTGATGATAGTTAAGCAAGACAGCAGGGCTAAGCAGGCCAGCCGAACCGAAATGAGGTTTAGCTAACCCCAAAGACATATGAAAGAGGATAAACCTCAGGATGTAAGACTAGCAAGGTGAAGTACTTTAAATGTTTTGACTTTAGATACATGGTTGCTGAGTGTTCGAATCGACATACCATGGTGTTGTGAGGAGATGTAGTGGATAGCATCGATGAGAGTAAGCCCGAGGAGGAGAAGAATGTTAGAAGGATTGAAGCCGAGGAAGAAGAGGAGACTTCTTTCTATGCCAACCAAGGAGAGGTGATGACTTTAGTGCTGAGATGAATATTGAGTTCCTTATTGAACTCTGTGGAAGACCAAAGAGAGAATCTATTTCATATAAAGTGTACCATCAAAGAATAGCCGTACACTACCATAGTAGACAAAGGAAGTTGTACTAACGTCGTCGCATAATTCTTTGTGTAGAGATTAGGACCATTGACCTCTAAGCACCCTTGACCTTACAAACTACATTAGTTTCATTATAAGGGTGCTCTGCACATCATAGAGCAAGTAATTATGCCGTTCAGTGTTGGGAAAGTATATAGGGATAAAGTAGTGTGTGATGTCATCCCTATGGGAGCTTCGTATCTGTTGCTTGGAAGACCTTAGTTGTTTGACCAACGCATTACTCATGATAGATACAAGAATACGTATGCTTTGTTAAGGATGAGAAGAAGATTATATTGCAATCCACGACATCGAACCAAGTGAATGAGACACATAATCAGCTCAGGAGCTAGTAAGAAGAAGGCCTTAGTGATGAGTTGAAGAGAGCTCCAAGCTGATGAGAAGGTTGAAGAACCTACATTTCTGTTGATTAGAAGATTGTTGGAGATGAGAAATTTGGAAGATGTAACTGATGAGCTTTGAAACTTGATAGATTAATTTTTTGACCTATTTCTTGAAGAGTTGCCTAAAAGACTACTCCCAGTCTAAGGCATAGAACATTGTATTGATCTACAACCAGACATAGCCTTGCTAAACCAACATACTTATAGAATGAAGCCCAAGCAGGCTGTCGAACTGAAAAGACAAGTAGATGAGCTCATAGAGAGAGGATATGTGAAGGAGAGCATGAGCTCTTGTACTGTATTAGCCCTGCTCATCCTAAAGAAGGATGGTTCGTGGCTCATGTCTATTGATAGCCGAGCAATTAACCAGATTACTGCCAATTATAGATACTTAATATCGAGGCTTGATGACATATTAGATGAGCTTCATGGTGCTAAGGTATTTTTGAAGATTGATTTGCGAAGTGGCTATCACCAAATTTGAATAAGACCAATTGATGAACGTAAGACTGCTTTCAAGATGAGGCATGGTCTCTATAAATGGTTAGTTATGCCTTTCGAACTTACTAATGCATCGAGTACATTTACGAGGCTTATGAACCATGTGATGCACCCTTTGATCGGATAATGTGTAGTTATATGTTTTGATGATATATTAGTGTACAGTGCTAACCTAAACAACCATGTTCAATATCTTTGAGTAATTTTTGATATTTTACGAGTCAAGAAGTTTTTTAAGAACCTAAAGAAGTGTATATTCTGTTAGGATGAAGTGGTTTTTCTTGGGTATATAGTATCGGGGGAAGGAATCCAAGTTGATGAGGAGAAGGCTTGAATTGTCTTGGAGTGGCTGACATTAAAGAATGCAACTGAAGTTTGAAGTTTCCATGGCCTTGCTCCTTTTATAAGCAATTCATTAAGAACTTCAGTACCATTATAGGCCCTTTGACTAAGTTGGCAAAAAAGAGTGATGGGTTACGATGGAATGACTAAGCTGAGTAGAGTTTTAAGGAGATTAAGGAGAAGCTCACCTTTGCCCTTGTCCTATCATTATCAGATTTTAACAAGCCGTTTAAATTAGAGTGCAATGCATCAAGCATTGGAGTCGGTACCTTCCTGATGCAAAAGAGATGACCAGTTGCCTACCATAGGAAGAAGCTTAATGATGCTGCATTAAATTACTTTGTGTACAAAAAAGAGTTGTACTCTCTTTTCTAGGCTCTGACTATTTAACAACACTATTTACTACCTCGAGAGTTTGTTATTTACATTGATTATAAGTCATTAAAGCATCTTGAGAGTTAAAATAAACTTTCAAAGAGGTAAATTAAGTAGCTGGAGTTCATGGAAAATTTTTCCTATGTAATTCGTCATAAGAAGGGGAGCACCAATGTGGTCATCGATGTTTTATTAAGTCAGCAAACCTTACTGACCACCTTACAGATGAAATTATTGGGATTTTCACTAATCATCGAGTAGTATGCTCATGACTCCCATTTTGGTCCTATTCTTGAATAATGTAGAGAAGGAGTTGTTTTTAGAAGATATTACCTCAAAGATGGTTATTTGTTCAAGGATCGAAGATTGTACATATCAAGCTATTTCAGTCATGAGTTGTTGGTTAGGGAAGCTTATAATGGTGGCTTATCTGGTCATTTTGGAGAGACCAAAACAACCAATCTGTTGAAAGAAAATTTTCACTAGCTTAGTTTAGCCAAGGATATACATAAGGTAGTTTGAAGTTATAAAATGTGCAAAAGAGCTAAGGGAAAAAGAGAGCCCCCATGAAGGGTATATGCCCCTATCAACACCAACCTTACCTTAAGCCAACCTCAGCATGGACTTTATCTTAGGGTTGCTTCGGACATCTAGGGGAAAGGATTAGATTTTTGTTGTAGTGGTCCGCTTTAACAAAATGGCATAAGAAGTGCCATTGAATTAATAATACCTTATATATTGTTAATTTGTTTTTGTAGGAAGTTGTTCGACTATATAAAGTGCTAAAGACTATTGTTTCAGATTGAGACACAAAATTCTTAAGCTACTTTTAGAAGACTCTTTGGAGAAGACTTAGAGCTGAACATTAGTTCAATTCTAGTAGCCCCCCTTAGATTGATGTCCAGACTCAAGTGGTGAATAGGATGCTATGTAATTTGCTCAGAGATATCATGGGAAAGAACTTAAAGGATTAGGATCTATGTCTACTAGTTGTAGAGTCTACATACAACCAAACTGTCTACAGCACCACTAGGAAAACTCCATTCGAGGTTGTCTATGGCATCAATTTCACTATCCGCCTAGATTTGATCAGTACCCCCATAACTACTAAAGAGAGTTAATCTGGAGTTGACCGAACCTAAGAATGGCAGGAGTTGTACTAGACTATGACAAGGAAGATTACTAAGTTCAATAAGAGATAACAAGAGATTAGTAGTCAAAGTCACTGAATTGTTTCTTTCAAGGCAAGAGACTTAGTGTGGATTCACCTCAGTCGAGAACAATTTCCACATATGAGATAAAGTAAGTTATCTCAATGAGCTGATGGTCCATTCAAGATTCTGAAAAAGATTAACCTCAATGTTTACTAGATTGAGTTGCTCGATGACTATGATGTTTCCTCTACTTTCAATGTATCCAACCTAATTCTCCACCAACCAAAAGAAGAAGATTCCGCAGGTGCCCTCTATTTCAAATTTGAGGTCAAATCTTTTTGACCCCTAAGTAGATGATAGGAGTCAACCCTCCAAACTAATCATGCATAGTTGAGCTAGAAGGTTCTAAGGACTTACAAAAAGGACAATAGCTTGCAACCCTATCCAGGGCAAGAATTCCTATTCTGACCTCTATGACTTACTCTACTATCGACCTGAGTACTTAGCTCTCATATGTACCAACATTGTCTCTAAAGCTGCCGAGTAGACGTACCGACCCTTTAAGTAAGCACACTTACCTGCTAAGTAGCCATACCATAATCTTGACAACATTCAAGCATATTAGCCTTAACAATTGTTCGAAGCGCAGCTCTCAAACCGATCAGGATCTGACCCCATTCTGAGGAGAATATTCATTAGTGACCGATTGGCTGAGGTCTAACTTGACCCAGATTAGGTTAGCTCTGATCGCATACCCTTTTTTTCCACATTTCGTTCAAATTGTACTATATTTCAGAGTGACTAGCCACCATGTGACACGTCTTTTGGTATAGCATTTTAAAAGGATTCTTTACTTTTTTGTACTAAACATTCTGTCTCTTTTACCCTTTTTTAGTATATTTCATGTGCTCAAATTATAAATTACCCTTTTTTTTCTTTTCACAAGTGCTTAAAACCTTAATGGAGCTAGTACATAAACCCCATTCATTTTGTATGTAGGCATCAATCACTCTTATTATCAGAATTAATACAAGTTTCCTTTTGTGAGTAGCCATAGTGTTCTCATTATTCCCTCAACTCTTATCTATCCCCTTTAGTAAGGAGTAGTGGCGAGTGACCTTATAATTCGAACTGGTGAGTCATATTTGATGAATTATCAACTGAGTAGGATCAATTGGTGTGTTATATCTATTTGATAGCTACCCAGACTTTACTAGCTTTCTTTTATTTTCCTTTTATTGTGGTGCTCTTTCGTGTGTTTGACCCTAGAGATGCATCGGATTGGGCACTGGTCAGCAAGTTAAGTTTCAACATTAATTAAGGAGTAGATCAAACAACACATAGGTTAAGATCTATTGGCTAAGAATCTCAAGCAGTTGATTGAGGAAGGAAAGTCTCACAGATTTTGGTTAAAGGGTGACCTCATCTACATAAAGGGGCATTAAATGTATGTTCTGAAGGTAGGCAACTTAAGAAAGACACTTATGAGGGAATATCATGATACTTTGTAGGCTGGACATCCTGGTTAGTAAAGTGTATTGAGCTTATTGCAGTAAGGTAGCCGAACATGAAGAGCTATTTGAAGACTTATTTAACATGTCAACAAGAGAAAATTGAGAAGGAGAAGACTATTAGATTGTTGGAGTCACTTCAGTGCCATTTCACCCATAAGATAGCATCTCTATGGATTTTATCCCTTCCCTACCAAAAGTGGGACAGTACTAATCTATTTTTGCTATTGTTGATAGGTTCTGCAAGTATACCACTTTCATTTCTACCACAAAGAGCCAAAATGTAGAAGAGATAGCCTAATTTTTCTTCCAACATGTTGTAAAACTCTAAAGAGTGCCTTAGAATATTATGAGTGATACAGACACCAAGTTTATAGGGAAGTTTTGGATAGAGTTGTTCCATCTCCTGAGTTCTGAGTTAGGCATGACCTTTAGCTACCATCCTCAAAGCGATGGGTAGATAGAGAGATTAAATAGCTTGCTAAAGGAATACCTTCTGCACTTTGTCAGTGCCAACCAAAGGAATTGGGGTTGACTTATTGAATATTGTCTAGTCTTGTTTCAATATCCAGTTGAGCTCTTTCTTCAACAGGAGCCTTATTAAGTTCATCACGAGTCAGTAACTATTATTACCCCACTCAGTGGCCACACCATACACTGAGAGATGCCTAAGAGCTTAGCAGTTTTTGAGAGATTGGAAGCATAGTTCAGAAGTAACAAAGGCGTATCTTGAAAAAGCTTTCAAGAGGATAAAGAAATGGGTATATCAAAACCATCAACTCAAAGAATACAATGTTAGAGATAAAGTCCTCATAAAAGTCCTTTTAGAACTGGTCAGATCATTGAGGAACAAGGACAAAAGATTGGTTCAAAGATATATCGATCCAGTTCATACCATCTTAAGGATTGGAAGAGCAACTTATAAGGTTGAGTCTCTTGCGTGATTGAGGGTTCATCCAATTTTTCATGTTAGTGTCCTGCATGCTTAGAAGAGCAACTCTATCACACTCTTAGGTACTAATCACTACTTGATTGCTTCCACCTTTATCGTATCTATCTAGATTTTCCCTTCCTCAACTACATAGCTTAAGAAGTTAATGCTCTTTTGGGTAAATGCACATTTCTCATGCGTCACATATAAAGGATTCTCTCGCAATTTGTAGAAAACTATTCATAAGTGCTTCATATGGTCTTGCAATATCCTGTTATACACAACAATGTTGTCTAGATGGATGACTATAAATTTGTCGAGATATTCACAAAATACATTATTCATGAAAGTATAAAAGGTTACAAGAGCACTGGTGAGATTGACGGGCATCACAAAGAATTCATGAGCGGCATATCGGGTAACATACGTCATCTTAGGCTCAACATCCTCAGTAATACAAGTCTGATGATACCTTAAGTGAAGGTCCACTTTTGTAAAGTATTTGGCCCCACTCAGTTGATTAAACATATTAGCCATTTGAAGGTCAAATGAAACTCACCTCCAACGACTCATCCAATTGCTTCTTCAACTTATCAAGTTCATGAGCTGATATTTTGCATAAAGCTTTGGCATGTTGTTTAACACTTGGAATCAACTCAATCTCATGGTCTACTAATTGTTTAGGAGGTAATTCCTTCAAGAGCTTGTTAGGAATCACAAAATTGTGCTCCTTCGAGATATTCTCTATTACCCTTAGTATCTCAATCTTTTTTTCTTCCTCCTTTATAAGGATAGTCAGGAAAGTAAGCTCTCGATGTTTAAGCCATCTCTTTAGTTAGAGTGTTAATAGTGTCATGCTCCGAACAGAAAGAGTCGTGACAATCCCGCCGTGTAAACAAATCTAAGATAGAAGTTAACCTTACAGCTACTATCGTAGATACAGTTCACACAAGGTGCACAACTCAACCAGCTTGAAACATCTGTCCTAACACCTGTTAATAACCAAACCTATGGTAGAGCTTTTACAAAATACCTATTCTATATGACTTGCTATTTAGTACCACAATAGTATTTATACAAACGTTTTACGTCCAAAGGTAAAGTTTACAATTAGAGTTTATTAAAGACCACAGGTTTTGCAGTCTATATACAATAAGTTAGGAAACTAGTGGGCTCCCAGGGAATTCCCAATTAGTTTCCTTAAAACTCAAAGACTAAGTTAAAAGTTCAGGTTCAGTTGATTCCTCGATTCTTACTTTCCTAAACAACAGTACACTAACCTGAGAATGGTAGTACCTGAACATCCTGTTCTTACTTAACACCTACAAAAGAGTCTATAGGAATGTGAGCACAACTAGCTTAGTAAGTGGGTCAGAGTCAGAAGAGTACTGTACAATCACAAATAAGGTTAATAATTATGATGAAATACAATGCAATCACTCAAATGAAACATCGCACAATGTTATCCGGCCCACTGTGGGTTTAGAGAAATTATATCCGCTCTAACTCGGATTAAGGAGTTTTATCGCGACTCAAGTCAGACCAAACCTAGGCTTGTGCAATGGAGAACACCCTCCTCCCATGACTGCCTTCGAACCACAGCCCCCAACCTTGCCCCGACCTCCTCGCTTGTCACTTAGTTCGACTAAGGATGGGGAAAGGACTATTTCAGCTATTCTCATTGAAGGAAGTTGGTATTTGGCCTAACACTTTTAATCGTTTCCCCTAAAGGGTGATTATGCATGTCTAATTTCATTTTAGTCGAATAACCTTTTGTTTTAATCAGGGGTGACCAACAAGTTCACACAATACAGAATCCATGCAAATATGCAGAACAGCACACCAAGGAGTTCAACTCTTGTCACAACCGAGTATCATTTACACACACAGCATGCACATAATCATCTAACTACAAACACAACCATGAGTACTCTTGGGTCTCCGGATACTTTAAATAGTACCCAAACAAGCAGTGAAGCCACAATCCCAACTTACTTGTTTAGACATTCGCTATTGCTGACTTGAATTGTCAACTGTTTTTGTATTGGAAAGTCTTAATTACACAAAAGACTCAAATTCAATTTTCGTAATAATTATGAAAACATTAGGATTTAATCTCTAATGGTTATATATATATATTATTTCTATAATATACAGTCATGTTATTACTATATATTGAATTAAGTTATTAATTGTTGATATTGTACATCATATATACTATTACATATTATATATTGTTTCGATCGCATCGAAACGTATTTTTTATTTATTAATTCATGTTTTAATTCCGGTAAGGTTATCGAAATATGTACATTCTTGAATATGATAAAGTTATAGGTTAAACTACTTAAGGTTGTCTAATTTTAATAAAATTAGTGTCATTAGGTTCGTATAGGCTTAACGATACGTTTTACGGGTTCTACTTCTAGAGATGGCTTTTAACGGGTAGTTTGAGTTTTTAATACAGTTATACATAATTATATAAATATCATCGTATTATACGTAATTTACTTTATTAAATTGTATTTCATCTAGTTTGTTCATATATTGTTACAATATAAGTATTATTCAATTTTAATATACCTAAAGTATATCCCAATAAAAAATATTAATAAATATAATAAAAATATCCATTTAATCTAATCTGATTAGCAATTCCCACATATAGTTTTTATTTAACTTTTTAATTTATTCTAGCTTATTAATATTACAAATACACCTTGACTTGTAAATTGAGCTATTTTACTTAATAAATTCGTAATAAATAGTTCGGGTTACCAAATAATTCCCTGAAAATTTCTATAAACTCCTAAAAATATAGGGGATTCAGTTATCACTTGGTTTCAAGTTTCCGACCTATTGCCTATATATTCATATTGACGATTTTACCCTTAAATTATCATAAATTACCCAATTATGATTCTTTTAGCACCAAATTATTTTCAATCTGACTCAATACTATTATTATTTATTATAGATCAGTACATGTCCATTTTATCAATTAATTTCATAATTTCCTATTAAATTCATAATTTCAGCCTATTTTCAAGCCTAAAAATGCAATAAATATTAAAAATATTCAAATCAAAATTCGGGCTACATAGCAGTTATTTATATATCGTACACATCCTACACCAAAATTTTCAGCTAGAAACAACATTATTTAGTACATTTATTTTACAAATATAAATTCGGATGAATAATAGATTTCTTAATAAAGTATATTAAATATTATGAATTTTTCAAAAATAAAAATATCACATGAAAGCATGTTTAAAATAACCTAAGTAAAATTTTTTTCATAATTTTTTGGGCGGATTTACTAATTTTTAAAAATTATTGAAAAACAGGGCAGGAAATTGACCTTGGTGTTCTTAGGTGCTCCGGTGGCCCGTAGTGATTGGGCGGTTGTCGGACGGCCTGCGCGGTAGGTGAACCGTGTGGGGTTGGCTGGATTTCATAGCAGAACCACTCTAGGTTAGGGTTCTTCACTTTCACGAAATTTGCCCTATTTTTTCTAAATTTCTTTTTATTTTCTACGATTTTTTTCTAATTTTTCTTTCTATTGTTTCTGGTTTCAAAGATGAAAAATGATGTTGTTCAACAGATTTATAGTGGTTTAGGTTGGTTTCTTTTTTTCTTTATTTTTTTCTTGCTTTTTCCTCGATTAATTGCAAGTAGGAGGTGTCATTTGCTTATAGATTCACCTTTTGATTCAGCAATTGTCCAACTTTGATGATTTCCAGTCATGAATTAGCAATTGGAAGGCTTTTGAATAATATTTTGCAATTATTTAGGTATTTTGAGTATATTTTATTAATACTTAATTATTTACTTAATATACGAGTATATATTCCTTGTGAATATCACACGTAATATATAACTATACTCATATAATTAAGTTTTTAGCATATCTTTTATTTTTAGGATATGTTCTAAAGTTAATTTCATGAATTTAACACAATAAATATATAATTACATAATTTAGGGTTAATTTACGAGTATAATTATTATTTATACTAGGTATACTTATAAAATTATGTGTATTTTTATATAGTAAATTATATTATATTATCTCATTTTATAGCTCAATTAACTTATCTCTAAGTTCTTGTTGCAATCTAAGTTCGATTTTTAGGAGTTTCGAATATTTTAGTGTTATATTAAATATTCCAACTTCTAAGGGCAAAATTGTGATTTTGGGTCATTATTACTAAAATCGAACTTCACTGTAATATCTCGACTAATTTTTTTATTCTAGTCATAAAGTTTGGGCTCAATTGGATAAGTTTCCCTAAAAACCCTAAATCTAAGCTCGATTGTCCTAAACTCAATTTTGGGAGCTTACAAATAGTATCATAGCCCTAATAGTTTTTACCTCCTTACCATGGTTGCTCACCTTCTTCCTCCGAACTGATGCACAACATGACTTCTTACCCATAAATAACAAGAAATCAACCACGAGTATGAAGGCAACTTGACCTCTCGCAAGATATCTATCCTAAGGACTATGCTGAAATCGTCTAATAGGACAATTGTAGAGTTAAGATTTCTACTCCAATCTCTAATTTTCATCTTCACCTTCACCCCTCTTACAACTCCTTGGATAAGATGAGCCTTTAAGTTGACAGCTTTAATTTAGCTAATGTCTTCAGTAAGAATCAGCCCTAATCTTTTTGTCTCAAGCACATCAACGAAGTTATGTATAGCATCAGAGTCTACCATAGAATTGACACTCTTATCATTGATGTTCAGCTGGAGATACATTAATTCATTATCGGTTATGGGCTTACATTGTGCTAAGGAACTTTTTCTAATAGTCGACAACATGTGTAATGTTCAGGATTCCTCACCATTGTTGAACCTATGGTTCATTATTTGATTTTGATGAGAACAAAACAAAAAGTATATAATTAAACTTATTGTTTTTGAAGAAAACAAAATGAGTAGATGATTAAATTAAGTATTATTTGATTATTTTGAGATAATTGAATAAGTTCAATTAGCTTGCTTAATGATTAAATATATCAATTATCTCTACAAGAAATTTAATCTTTTGAAGTGGTAATCAAATGATCTTGAAGTTATATTGCAAAGAGTATTCGTTTGTTATGTGTTAAAAAAATTTTCAGGTGATATTTGGCCTACCGAGTTGACTGCTCAAGGAAAAACCAGGTTGACGGTATAAAGCCCTAGAAAACACAATGAAAAGCTCACTAACCTGGAAGAACCGACTTACTGGTAGAGTAATTTTTACTAGCTTGCTAGTAGTTCAAAATACCGGCATGTCGGTAAGTCAGTTTTAAGTAGCCGTTGGAGCATTTAATGCGCGGTAACGGGAAGAATTTAAAGAGTTGTTATAAAAGCTTAACTACCTGACCAAAGGCTTTTAAGATCTAATATTCTACTACAACTTAAAAGACATTCTCTTACATTCTTGAGCTCATTTCACTTTTCCTTGGTCTCTTGTACACTTATTTGTTATCAAACAAAAAAAAGACATAATTGTGTGTTTGAAAGTCCTTACATTTGTAATCTTGAGTGAAGAAAGTGATTTTCTTAAGTTAGTTGTGGTAAAAGAGCTTGTGTAAGCTTGTGTAACTCTTGGAGCAATTGGATTGTGAAATAAATAAAGTGGTGTAAAGTCCTTAGTTGGAGGCATTGTGTGTCCGTGGAGACTAGGGGGCGGTCCGAACTCCATATTATATCTGGGCTTGATCTTTTTTATCCCTATCTCTTTTAATTTCCACACTTATTATTGTTCTATTGTTGCTTTGATAACTCTTATTATTGCATTTAGTTGTTTATATCAGAAAAGAATTGTAATTTGTCCTTAAACTCAATTCCCCCCTCCTCTTAAGTTTAGCCTAGTGTTCTTCAATTGGTATCAGAGCTAATCTCTAATCACTTGCTTAATTGCATATTAGAGTTAAGATCATGGCATCTAATGCATTAGGCTTCTTGGAAGGACAAGCAATCAATAGGCCTCCTCTCTTAACTGGTAGCAATTATCCATATTGAAAGTGTAGGATGTTCATATTCTTGAAAGCACAAAATAGACTACTATGGCATGTAGTTAACCAAGGACCGTTTAAGATAGAAGGAAAAGAAGAAAAAGATTGCTGGGATAATGATTGGAAATTACTTGACTTAAATGAAGTTGCCATGAATGTTTTGCATTGTGCCATAAATGAAAACGATTTCAATAGAATATGTACATGTAAAAGTGCCAAAAGAATATGAGACGAATTACAAAGCACATATGAAGGAACTAGTAGAGTAAGAGATACAAAAATAAGTTTATTGTGTGGACAATTTGAAAACTTCAAGATGAATCGAAACGAAACAATTGATGAGATGCACGATAGATTCATTAATTTCATCAATCCTTTGAGTATTCTTAGAAAGACATTTACTAACCTTAAAATAAATTCTAAAATCTTTAAGTCTTTGCCAAGAGATTGGGAAGCTAAGAGAACCACAATAGAGGAAGCTCATGATCTTAATGAAATGTCAAAAGAACAACTCTTTAGAACACTTAAGACACATGAGATGGTAAAAAAATAAGGAGAGGAGTTTAGAAAGAAAACAATTTCTCTAAAAGTCACAAAGGAGAACTCAAGTGATGAATTAATGAAGACGATGATAAGGTCACAATGTTGGTAAAGAAGTTTAGAAAGTTCATGAAATTCAATAAAAAGATCAAGAAGGATAAGGATGGATATGGTTCATCTTCTAGGTTCAAGAAGGAAAAGAGAGAAGTTATCAAGTGCTACAATTGTAAAAAATCGGGATATATTTAACAATATTGTCCATTGCTTAAGAAGGTCGATAAAGAGTCAAAAAGGAAAGCCATGATAACAACGTGGAGTGATAAGGACTCTAGCAACTCCAATAATGAAACTTGCTTCATGGCTTTTAATGATGATGAGGTATGCTCTTCTTCACATTACTCTTCCTTTGATGAACTTAGGAGTATGTATGATAACTTATTGAAAGAATTCATAAAAGTGCAAAAGAAGAATAAAGTGTTGAAGCAAATGATGAGTGAAGTAGGTGATGAGTTTGATACTATCAAAAGTGAATACAATAAGGTAATTGATGCAAAAGAAAACTTAGAAGAAGACAATGAACATTTGAAAGTTGAAAATGAGAGATTGACAAAAGAAAATATAGAGATAAGTACTAGAAGTAATGAATTAATAAATGAAAATAGCAAAATAAAAGAGGTTAAGAAAAATTTTGAAAAGGAAATAAAAGAACTAAAACTTGAAGCAAAAAATGATGAAGGTATGATAGAAAAACTAAGTCGACTTGAAATTGAAAATTCAATTCTAAGAACTAGCTTAGATGACTTAAGAAAAATAATGGCAAAATTCGTAAATGGAGAAAAGAATTTGGATAAAATCCTTAGAATATAACGGCTAGAATTAGACAAAACTAGAATAGGTTATATTAAGGAGAATGTATATAGAACATACAAAAGTTAGTTTATTAAGGCATCAAATAAAACTTATAACTATTGTGGAAGACATGGTCATATTGCTTACACATGTACATTATGTCATAATTTCTCCTTATGTAACAGAAATAAAATGGTTTAAGGCACAACAACAAATGGTTCATGGATAGTAGTTACTTAAGACATATGACTGAAGATGCATCCAAGTTCACATTTATAAACTTGAAGGATGGAGGAAGTGTGACCTTCGGAGATAATTGAAAAGCTTACGTCATTGATGAAGGTAACATTTGCATTAATAATGATCTTACTATTAAGCATGTGTTGCTCGTTGATAATTTAAAACATAACTTACTTAGTATTAGTTAATTGTGTGACACATGATATAAAGCAATCTTTCATGCATCAAAGTGTTCTATTGAAAACATTAACAATGACCAAATCCGTTTTGAGGGGTATAGACGAGGAACCATCTACAAAATTGACTTCAATATGTTTTCATGCTCTCTTGAGACTTGTTTATCCATTCAAAACAATGATAGTTGGTTATTGTATAGAAAGTTAGGACATACTAGTATGGATATCTTATCAAAACTAGCCAAATGGAATCTTGTTAAAGGATTATCTAAGATTAGTTTTGATAAAGATAAAATATGTTAAGCATATCAATATGGCAAACAAACCAAGTCATCTTTTAAATCAAAAGAAGCCATCTCAACTTCTAGGCCACTCCAATTACTACACATGGATTTGTTTGGTCCAACCCAAACTTTAAGTTTGGGAGGGAAAAGATACACCTTGGTCATAGTTGATGATTTTACTAGATACACTTAGACCTTTTTCCTTGCTAATAAGGATGAAACTTACCATGTATTCTTGAACTATAGTAAGAAGGTTTAAAATAAAAAAGGTCTTTCTATTGTCTTTATAAAAAGTGACCATTGGGGAGAATTTGAAAATCTTGATATAAAAGATTTTTGTAATAAAACTTGAATAGAACATACATACTTGGCACCTAGAACTCTACAACAAAATGTAGTTACCAAAAGAAAAAATAGGACCCTTATAAAAATGGTTAAGACCATGCTTTGTGACAATAACCTACTTAAGTATTTTTGGACCAAAGCCATCAATATAGCTTGTTACATATCAAATCATATTTTCATTAGACCAATTCTTAAGAAAACCCTCCATGAGCTTTGGAAAGATAAAAGACCTAACATATCATATTTTCATCCTTTTGGAATGAAATGTTACATTCTTAATAATGGAAAGAAACAATTAGGAAAATTCAACTCAAAGTTGGATGAAGGTATTTTTCTCGGTTATTCTCTTACTAATAAAGCTTATAGATTATATAACAAAAGAACACTTGTTGTAGAGGAGTCAATTCATGTTACTTTTGATGATACTTGTATATATAAAGAGTCTAATGATGAAGTAGAAAACATTTGTGCTCACTTGGACAATCTTGGTCTTAACAAGAACCAATCCAACTCTCTTGAAAAGGAATTCTCTAAGTAAGTTGACATCATTAACAACTCTAATTTAGATTGGCCTAGAGAATAGAAGTTTGTGAAAAATCATCCTAAGGATTCGATAATAGGAGAACCATCCAATAGGGTTCAAACAAAAGCCTCACTTAAAAATCTAAGTAATGTAGTGTTCCTATCTCAACTTGAACAAAAAAATATAGATGAAGCTCTAAAAGATGAATTTTGGGTTCAAGCTATGCAAGAAGAGCTAAACCAATTTACTAGAAATGATGTATGGAATTTAGTATCTAAACCAAAAGATAGACCGGTTATCGGAACAAAATGGGTTTATAGAAACAAACTTGATGAAACTGGTATAGTAACTAGAAACAAGGCTAGGTTAGTTGCTAAAGGCTATAATCAAGAAGAAGAAATAGATTTTGATGAGACTTTTGCCTCGGTTGTAAGACTAGAAGCCATTAGGATGCTTTTGGCATTTGCGGCTCACAAAGACTTTAAACTATATCAAATGGATGTTAAAAGTACCTTTCTAAATGGCTTCATCAAATAAGAGGTCTATGTAGAGCAACCATCAGGTTTTGAGGATAATTAATTCCCAAACCATGCATATGAGCTTAATAAAGCCTTATATGGATTAAATTAAGCTCCTAGAGCTTGCTATGAAAGATTGAGTAGTTTCTTGATAAATAATAAATTCATTAAAGGGAAACTTGACACAACACTATTCATTAAACAACACAATGATCATATACTAATTGTTTAAATATATGTTGATGACATATGTTTGGTGCCACTCACATGGATTTAGTTAATGAGTTTATCCAATGTATGAAAAATGAATTTGAAATGAGTATGATGGGAGAACTCAACTATTTTTTAGGTCTTCAAGTTAAGCAAACCAAAGATGGAACCTTCATTAACCAAGGCAAATATACCAAAGAACTCTTAAAAAGGTTCAAAATGGAAAATTGTAAAACTAAGCCAACTCTAATGAGAACTACCCTAAAACTCGACAAAGATGAGAATGGAAAGAACATTTGTGAAAAGATGTATCGAGGTATGACAGGAAGTTTTCTATATTTAACTGCATCTACTTCAGATATCATGTTTGCTGTGTGTTTATGTACAGGGTTTCAATCTTGCCCTAAAGAATCACACTTAAATGCAGTTAAACGCATTTTCAAGTATCTTGTAGGCACTATTGAATTCGACTTATGGTATCCCAAGTTCACCTCACTTGATCTTATAGGATATTCTGATGCTAACTTTGCCGGCTACAAAGTCGATCGAAAAAGCACTAGCAGAACATGTCATTTCCTTGGTAATTCATTAGTATCATAGTACTCAAAGAAACAAAACTTAGTAGCACTTTTTACTACTGAAGCTAAATATATAGCAGTCGGTAGTTGTTGTACTTAAGTATTATGGATGACGCAAACTTTGCTTGACTATGGTTTGAAATTTACAAATGTTCTAATAAGATGTGACAATACAAGTGCTATCAACTTGACCAAAAATCCAATTCAACATTCTAGGACTAAGCATATAGAAATTAGACATCACTTTATTCGTGATCATGTGCAAAACAAGGATATTTGCTTAGAATTTATTGATAGTAGCAATCAAATAGCCGATATCTTCACAAAACCCTTGAGTGAGGAAAGATTTTGCATTCTAAGAAGAGAATTAGGAATGATCTTGCAAGATAAGTGCTAGATACATAAGAACTAACATAGCCTTTTTAAATAAAATTAACTTACTAAGTAAGTTGATTAGAAAATATCACACTATTAGATACAAGAAACATGATCATATGGCTTTTGTGCATTAAATATCACTTTTAACATATTTTGGACACACTTGAAGTCATTCATGTTTATCTAAGTTCATATATGCACAAATTTATCGTACATTGGTTTTCGTGCCCAAAATCGGGGCTTACATATCTATTCTCACCCACCAATCATGTTCGAGTGGTCAAACTAGCTTAAATTTGAGCTTCGTGCATATTTGAATTTTCTAGACCCTTTTTAGGTTTTAAGTGCAAATGGAGCATTTCTTGCTTATTTGAAGGTTGCTTAACTTGATCATGTATCTTTTGTGCCTCTTAATATCTTTTAACATGTTTGAAGCATGAACTTTTCTTGAAACAATGAGAAAGGATCTCCACTTACTCTCTAAACACTTGCATGATTAAGGAACTTAAGTAGTCATTTCACAATTTGTAGAGCCTTAAAAGTATATTTTGTACCTACCATGCTTAAACATGCATTTGAAATTTGCTTAACTTGTTGGTGTGCAAAAACTCAATGTTTATGCACCTATTTTACTCATGCATGCATGCTTTCACTTTATCATGAATTACTTGGCTCTATGGACTTGATTCGGATGAATCTTGGCTCTCTCGTTAAAAATTGAGTTTTTCAAGTCTTAATGGACTTAAATGAACTTGTCTAAAGTGTTAAGACGTTGCTTGAATCTCTACAAATCAATTTGGATCGGAAAACTTGCTTAATTAAAAGACCCTACTATTTTTTTTTTGCAATTTTACAGACAATTGGCATGCTGGTTAAATAATTCACCGGCTTGCCAGTATATTTGCATATTTAACAACTTGTTTTTGCTTCTGTTCACTTAATTGGCAAGTCGGTTCACCTAAGTACTGGCTTGCTCTAGTTTTTCATTTAAATTTGGTTTTGTTCTTGTAATCGGCAAGCAGGTCCATATCACCACCAGCATGTCGGTATACACCACTCCTGAAGCAATTTGTTTTACATTTGTTCTCTTAATCGGCATGTCGACTAATCTAAATACCGGCAAGCCGGTTCATCCATTTTCAAGCGCAACTTAAAATCTCGCCACTCCATCTCTCCCCCATCCTTCTCCCAAAACCCCTTTTTCTCTTCCTCAAACCCTAACCCCTTTCTCTCTCTTTGATCAATCTCTTTTCTTCCATTAAAATCCAAAATTTCTTCTCTCAATCAATTCTCCACTCTCTTCTCTTTCTCTTTCTCTTTCTCTTCACCTTTTATCAAACTTCTCCCTCTTCATCTTTCTCTCTCTACCCATACCTACCAACTGTCACGTCGCTACATACTATCTACATACTTCCACCATCACGCCGGCTTCCCTTACACTTACTCTATTATCTTATCCCCTTTCCCCCTCCTTCCTCATCTTCTTCTCTACAATCACCTATCTCCATTCACCTCTATAATAACCATGGCACCGTATATTGCTCATGGCTTAGCACCTCCGGCTTATAACAACCACCCCTTTCCCTCTCGACAACATTCTCAACGCTTTGAGAAATTTGTCAATTTAGAGGTTGATACCGGCATTGTTTATCTACTAGAGGTGCTCGAGGAATTTCGCATTGTTACCTTTCCTGGGGTCATCACTAATCATGTCCTCAATATCCTTTGGCTTCCTCATGAGGTACACGATGATACCATTAAGTATTTTTATTGTAATATGTCGGACTCTCTAAATGATCAGGGTAGGCCAAAACTGAAAATGAATCCGAGTGATGAGTTACGTCGTAGTGTCCTCTATACTTATGTTTATGGTACTTTAATTACTATTATACTTGAAGATATTTATGGTTTTATTGGTGCTACTATTGGTGGAACAGAAGTGAATGTAAATTACTACGGGGCAAAACTCTATGAGAGAGTTTTTATATTTAAAGGAATTGGAGTTGATTGGGGAAAAACAAAAAGATTGATTGCCATCTACCTTAACCTTAGGGCAAAGATTCTCCACCATATTGTCATTCACAGCTACTATCCTCGTCGAGGCCAGCAATCTCATGTCACCCTTTAAGACTTATGGATTTTGTATTTTTTGATAATGAATAAGTAGATTAATTTCTTCAGTATTGTAATCCAATGCTTTAAACATGTAACCAACAACCCATCTCAAGCTTTTCTTTGCTTTGGGCGTTTAGTTGCACAGTTGCTTATAAGAAAAGGTGGTCAATTTCCTTCCCTACCACGGGTAGCTCGAGTTAAGCACTTAGAATTAATTGATGTTTGTCAAAGGATTTGGAAGAAATCCGGCAACAATTGAGTTAAGCGGAAAGACCTTCCTCCGCTTGATCTTCCCTCTACACGTGGACCACAGGAGCCTATTACTTCTTCTGATGAGCCAGGTAGTCCCAGTGCTCATGCTCACTCAGCTGCCATTTGGTTGCCACTCTTCGCTATGTTGGTACACCTTCACCTATGGGCTCTTCTCATCTACCTCCACCAGATTTTGGGTTTCCGTCCTTTGATCTAGTTGCTCCTGTCGCCTCTTAGCATCCTTTCTATCAGTACTTTGAAATGCATTACAATCAGCTTCGGGAGGACATTCATGATCACTTACACAGCGAGTATCAAGGACTTTATTATCATTTCCAGCTGGACTACCATTGCCCCTCTTGCCCTTTTCCTCCTCTAGCTTAAGACGATGATCCTCCTACCGCTTAGTCATGCACTTTAGCTTTTTATTCTTGCTTTGCTTTTTTTGTTTAAAGAACTTGGTATTTAGCCATTATTTCGTTTCGTTGTTGTTTTGCAAACTTTGGTCCTTGATGGGCATGCTCTTTATATTGGCTGTTTATGACTACTTTTGTAAGTTCTATTTGCTAATCTTTTGCCCTCAAATTAACCTTGTTATGCTGGCTGTTTTAAATTACTTTTTGCGCTCTCTTTCCTTGATTTTGATCTTGCAGGGGGCATATTCTCCAGTATAAGCTGAAGCTTTGCCAAACTTTCGACTTAAATCTTTTTCCCTCTTCATTGCTTGGATCCTCCTTTTTTTTATGAGGCCAAAGGGGGAGAAATATTCAAGCTATTAGAGCGTCAAAACATGTATTACATCAAATTGTTAATAGTTACTCAAAGATGATATTAATCTTATAACTTTAGCATATCTTGATTCTTTAAAAGTTTAATATCTTGAAATTGAGTGCTAAATTGAGGGGGATTATTAAATTGAGGGGAGTATTAGATTGAGGGGGAGCATTTAAAGTATAAGAGTTTTGTCCTCATAAAAAAAGAAGGAGATTCTTAAACTTAGGGTTCATTATTTGATTTTGATGAGAACAAAACAAAAAGTATATAATTAAACTTATTGTTTTTGAAGAAAACAAAACGAGTGGATGATTAAACTAAGTATTATTTGATTATTTTGAGATAATTGAGTAAGTTCAATTAGCTTGCTTAATGATTAAATATATCAATTATCTCTACAAGAAATTTAATCTTTTGAAGTAGTGATCAAATGATCTTGAAGTTATATTGCAAAGAGTATTTGTTTATTGTGTGTTAAAAGAATTTTCAAGTGATATTTGGCGTACCGAGTTGACGACTTAAGGAAGAACCAGGCTGATGGTATAAAGCCTTGGAAAACACAAAGAAAAGTTCACTGACCTGGAAAAATCGACTTGCCGGTAGTTCAAAGTACCGACAAGCTGGTAAGTTAATTTTAAGTAGCCGTTAGAGCATTTAATGCACGACAATGAGAAGAATTTAAAGAGTTGTTATAAAAGCTCAACTACCCGACCAAAGACTTTTAAAATCTAATATTCTACTGCAACTTAAAGATATTCTCTTACATTCTTGGGCTCATTTCACTTCTCCTTGGTTTCTTGTGCACTTATTTGTTATCAAACAAAAAGAGACATAGTTGTGTGTTTAAAAGTCCTCACATATATAATCTTAAGTGAAGAAAGTGATTTTCTTGAGTTAGTTGTGGTAAAAGAGCTTGTATAAGCTTGTGTAGCTCTTAAAGCAATTGGATTGTGAAATAAATAAAGTGGTGTGAAGTCCTTAATTAGAGGCATTGTGTGTCTATGGAGACTGGGGGGCGGTTCGAACTCTACGTTATATCCATGCTTGATCTTTTTTATCCCTATCTTTTTTAATTTCCACACTTATTATTGTTCTATTATTACTTTGATTACTCTTATTATTGTATTTAGTTGTTTATATCGGAAAAGAATTGCAATTTGTCCTTAAACTCAATTCACTCCTCCTCTTGAGTTTAGCTTAATGTTCTTCAACCATCACTCCCCGACTCTTTATCTTGGCATACATTCTTGATACGTCTCTGAGGTCGGACACATGAAGAAGCAGCACAATGAAGTAACCAAAAACAAGCAGGGAAAAAGTTAGCAAAGTTCAAGTAGCTACCGAATGGATATGACACACCACTTAATCCTATTCGGCTTACAATTCGTCGGATATGACACACCAGTTTAAACTGAGGGGTCACTTGCCACTACTCCTTGCTAAAGGGAATATATAAGAGTTGAATGATAACGAGAACTAAGGTTGCCCAACATAAGTAAATTTTGTATTGATTAGTCTATCCCTTGCATACAAGAAAGTGAGGGTTTATATACCCATCTACTAGGATCACTTTACATGCATGAAAAGACTAAAGGGTATTTTACAATTAGGTTACATAAATCATATTATAAGGGGTAAAAAGAAGAAAGAATATTCAATATGAAAAAGAAAGAATTATTTTAGAATATTGTATCAGAAGATACGTATCGCTAGGTAGTTGAATGGGAGAAATATGATACAAGGTAGCTGGAAGCAGAATAATGTTTATAATCTGGGGTTGACCTAATCTAGATTAGGTCAGAAACCAATCAGTTTGGTAAAAAAGTTAACTAAATTGGAATCAGACGCCTGTGGTCGTTTAAGGAGCTCAACTTAGCTAGTTTTAGGCTGTCTTCTAGAATAAAACTTTGCTACTGGGTAGGAGATTAGTTCGACATAATGATCCTTGTCTTAGCTTTGGTTTCGAGTTAGTATTCTCCGTGTGAGTCCTTGGAGTCCTTTAGCTCGGTTACGAGTGATGGGTCCAGGGGCCTGATTCCCATCAACTCTCTACCTTTCAAGTCATGGCATTGAGTACAATTTTATATGGAGAATTAACTCCCTTATGTAAGCCATTACATAAGAAGCAAGAGATTAAGGGTTTCTTACGTTCAATGGTTGCTCTACCCTTTCTAGACTAGTGAGAGTTATAGGATTTCCTTGACTCCCTTTAGTATTGCTGTTGTTGCTGCTTGAACTTAGGGTTCCCCTACTTTTGGGTTTGCCCATCTTAATAGACTTTCTACTTTCGTGCCCTGTTGATATGCTCTTCCCTTTATTGTCATGGATGTAGTCAGTTAAGTGCTTAATTGATGCTTGCGTTGTAGTTAAGTTCATCACTCGTTGCTTCTATAACTCATTCTTAGCATAAGGCGTCGGTTTTTCTAGGAAGTAGAATAACTTAACATCTTTACCCATGCTTTTGATATCTAGGGTCAGGGTTGAGAACTCACATACGTACTTTCTTATGTTGTTATATTATCAAAGTTCCCTCAACTTCTTTTAGGCATTGTACTTGATATTCTCATAGAAAAACTAAGCCTGTAACTTAACCTTCAACTTTGCTTATGTGATAACACTCTATTAGCATATATATTTTGGGTAATTTTGCATAGTTTTATCCATTATCTATGTTAATTATTGTTAATTTTAAGCTTAATTGGTTATTATTTCATTTATAGGTGTTTTTGAAGCTCTTGACAAGCTTTCGTGCAATTTTATAGTGTTATGACATTTTAATAAAGAAGTGCATTGACCGAACTACTTAATAGAGTGAAGTCCAGAAAGAAATAGTGTCTAGAGAAAAATATGTGCATGAACATAGTCCTGTACCTTAGTCGTGTAACTCTCATCAAGAAATTTCATTGGAAAATACAAGTTACACGTAAAGAAGAAGAACACAACTGAGATCATGGTTGTGATCCTAGAGTGTGTACTTATCTTAATTTTCAAATCTTCTATTTTAGAAGGCTTCTTTTGTAACCTAAGTCCAAGTCCTATATAGAGTCTTAGGTTTAGCATTCATAAGAGAGCACCAAGAGGAACATTGTAGGGTAAAGTACATAAGGTCTCTCATGTCTCTTAACTTATTTTATTTTATTGTCATAATTTTATCATCTTAGTAAATTTTTTATTGAACCCTAGTTTAATGTCATGCTCCGAAGAGGTAGAGTTTACTCCTATATGTTCATCTCATATTCCTCTACTTAATCTTCTAAATCGAGTTCTGTAGTACCCTATGAGTTGAATCATTCTTTACTTGGTACCTTAGGCTTACACCTAAATCCACATCCCATAATCTAATTGTGACTATGTTTCACACTTTAATTACAATCCAAATCATCTCCAAAATCTTCTTTAAGATCCTCCTTATCAATTACTACAAAACTATCCTAATATTCTTAGGTAATACTCCTTATGGTCCTACAAGTGATGCATTTGGTACAACAAGAAAGTTACTAATTACATCAGCTCCTTAGATCTCAATAGCTTATCAATCTATACATCTACCATAGTAATTAGTTGTCTAAGCTTAATAGTTGCCTTTCAGAAATGTAGCATACTCATGGGTATAAAATCTATTCTTACCAAGTAACATCCACCTAACCTTCTCCTATCATACGATGCACTACTTAATTAATCATCTCCATTAACGTACAAATTATACTTTAACTTCTAGAAGCCATTCCTTTTAAGTCCATTTAAGATTCAGTCAATATATTATGAGTATTTCACTAAGATTCTATAAGTTTTATAATAGTTAATCATCTTTCATAATTCGATATTGTTACTTACGCTCTATATATTTCTCTTACAGATAGTTATATTAAATATAACATAAAGTCTAAATCTTTTACTACCTACTAATTCCCCACTCTTAGCGTTCACCTATGATGTTTATTAAATTTTATTTATGACGCTTCAAAGTAAATTCTTAAGAATTGCTCTTTAAGCAAATTCTTAAGAAGAATTATCATGCTCCAAAGAGTTGAAGTCGTAATAATTCCTCTGTATTAATTATCCTAAGGTAGAAGATGACTTTATAGTTGCTACCATAGACCTAGTCTACATTAGGCATACTTAACTCAATTGCTTTGAAGCATTATAATTTAATACTTGCTTGATATAAACCTGTGGTATAGTCCACTGAAATAATTATTAAACAAACTTATAGTTTAATTTTTTAGAAGAATAGTTGCAAAACCCTTAGGCACATGTTACTTAATATAAAAACCAGAAGCTCAAAAACTACAAGCCACCTGAGAAAACTTGAGTAATTTTCTTAAGAGTTAAAAAAAGTCAATAATAAGCACAAAAATCTAACCAATTCTTCTTTATCCTCACTCCATCCCCATTCGCTAAAATTTTAGTTTTAGGTGTTGTACTTGCAAATCTACTCCAAAACTTGCAAAATACACTATAGAGGAATAGATAATAGCTTGCTCAGTAAGTAGGACGAAGATAGAAATATGCATTTAATACAAAGCAATCAATGTTTCTAGACACGTTTAGTTATATGTAATGCATGTTTAGACAAACACCATCGCACAACATTATCCGATTCGTTTTGAGATTAGAGAAATTGCAGCTTGCTTTAATCCAGGTTGAGGAGTTTGACGTTTTACGCACAAATTAAAATAAAACTAAGACTTGTGCAATGGAGAACACCCTCCACCCAAAATCACCTTCGAACCATAGTTTTCAATCTTGCCGCGACCTCCTCTCTTGTCACTTAATTTGACTAAAAATGGGGAAATGACCATTTCAGCTATTTTTATTGAAAAGGTCTATGTTTGGCTCAAGAATCCTAATTGTTCCCCTAATGGGTTACAATGTATGTCAGGTTAGATGAATTAGTTTGTTTCTAAGGTAATCAATCAAGTTCAGATGATTCAAGAAGAATTATACTTAGAAAGCAAATATAATATGCAGCTTAGTTCTCACCACAACAAATCAAATTTCAAACACACACACAAACTACTAATTACAATTACAAGTAAGTACATACTAAAGTCTCTAAGTATTTTGAAAAAATACTTCAAAGTGCAATGAAATATCGTTCCCACTTACTTGTATAGATGTTCACTCGAGTAAGTTGGTAGCACTAGCCTCCTAATCACTTGGAAATCCTACATATCAAAATTTAGATTTAGTTTTCGTAATATAAAAGCATTAGGGTTTTATCTAGTTCTTCATATTATTGCACACTCTATAGGGATACTATTTATATAGTTATTTTATTAAAGATACATACATATACACATTTTATATACCTAAGATATATTATAATCTTTATATCCTTACCTTGTTATGATTTATCTAATATAGATTCAACTACATATATATATATAATATTTGGAGTGTGTTATATATATTATGATTTTTATATACTTACCATATATTATCTAATATAGATATGTATATAGACATATATATACACACACACACATATACCTTAATTATCTTATTTTATTGTATAGGTTATATCAAATTGGCTAATATTAATAAATATACATAGTTATAGCATTACTTATAAGATATCGTTTTGATTGTATTGAAACATAAACTTTATTAGTCAAATCACGTTTCGATTATGAAAAGGTCATCATAGGACAATATTTTTAGTAGTATCACGGAAAATACTTGTTTATTATATAAAGTTAACTAAGTTTTTGTAAAATTAGTATTGTTGGATTACGTATGAATTTAACGATATATAATATGAGTTCCTTTTTTAGAAGTATGTTTTAAAAGGTACTTTTAGTCTTAATGCACATATTAATTCACTTAGTAGGATATCAATTAATTTTAGTAAAGTGTAACCTACGTTATATAGTTATGTTAATAAAAAAAATTATATGTGCACTTATTTAATATCATTTTCATATCATGGAAAAACTATATTTAGATCACTATGTACACCACCGTTTAGATATAAGTATCCCTTTCACTCTTAGGTATCACCTTATCCAACTTTATTAGCATTTTTTGTAAAAAACACCAAGTTCGTCAAGGTGTTTTATCAAGAAGTATGAAGATACCACCCTTATTGTAGCTTAAGAAAAAGAAAGAAAATTTCACATGCAATTTGTGTATTGATCGATATGTCAAGGTATATCAAAATAAAGCTCACCTATGGAATTCGTTGTTTTGTTTCTTGCAAAGATTTAGTTGAGTGGACTTAAATACTTTCTTTCACCACTTTAATATTGGTCTCTTCTTATTTGGTCCTTTCAGCTTAGCGTTTATGGTGACTACAGTGACTAATACGAGTGTGTCAATAAGCTTACCTCTAACTTGGAGTGGGTCAATGAAGATACAATAGTGTTCTATTTTTTTTTAATATTTTGATTTTGTAGCTGTTCCTTAATGATTGAAAACTACAGTACATGTGTATGGAAAGAGAAATAATAGCTACTGATGTGGATGGGAAGGAGTGTGACAACTCAATATATCTTTTCTCACTTAAATTACTACTTAAAGAATTCAAGTACATGGAACATACCACTTGGTTTGCTGAGTATCTTCAAAGGGTTAAAGTAAATATCTATGATCATGGAAAAACTAATGCCATGTCTTCAAGGAAAAGGAGAATAAAATATTACCTTTCTTGATCCTAACTATCCAATTATCATTCAAATGAACTTCTCTGCATTTCAAGTTAAATTTCCATATCGATGTATGACTAGGAAGGGTCGAAATATTTTAAAAGAGATGTTAGCTTAATACTGCACTTCATGGGATAACCTTTTTGTATTTAGACATTTAACTACCTTATTTATTATTTATATGATTGGTTTAATTATATTGGTATACTCTTAGGGCTTTTATAATCTTAAGGGTTTATATTCTACATGTTAAATATATTTAACAAAAATCATGTATATTTTGAATATTATTTCATTTCATTCCCTTTCCTTTATTGCTCAATCAATTCATCTCCAAGAGCTTGTTAATTTTCAAAACTCAATTTTCACATTTTCGGTAGCATACAAGTATCATTGATATAGCTATCATTTTAATTAAATTAACATTTTACCATTCCATTTCTGAAATCTAGATTTGTGAGGTTACTTTGACTAGTTATGTATTTACTTTTTTTTTAATGGTCACATCACAAATTTGAAGCTTAATAGAATAACCAAATTTAAGTGCTAAAATCCTAATTGCTAATTTCTATAGGGTGCCATATTCTACTTCCCTTATAATAGTTTCATCCTCGAAACTATCACTCCTATGCTTTACATAAGGTGTATCTCAATATTAGTCATTAACTTGTCTGCGATGTAGAGATTCTTATGTTCCTTCTCAAATGAGCTAGAGTTATTGCTTTGTTATTACACTTTTTTGTTTCTAAGGTTTTTGAAGCACCTCTACTTTTGAGTTCAAAAATTACCTTTTGAATCCTCTTAATTGACTTCTATCTAACCTTCTACATCAACTGCTAAAGGTCTTAGGCTAATTCCCATAAATGCTTTTATTCTTTTCAACTCTTGTTAATTTTATATCTCCTACTTCGTTAATGCCTTCATTGATGATGACATCACATTATATTCCTCGCTAAGATCTATCACCATCAAGTGCTTGTCTATATATTACATCTTTTGTTTCCAAACTTCAGAGTTTGATTATCCTAAGCTTGATAGGTTACTTGTGGTTTATTTTCAGTATTTGCAGCAATCTTTACCGATTTTGAATCATTCCCTTCATCACAACATCCATTGTACCTTGTAAATGCCTATCTTTATTGTAATTGCAAATACTTTTGACTTACGAGTAATCTTTGTTGTAGTTCTTTTTTATCATGCTCTTATTATGACATATTTGGTACTGTATTGACATTCCTTCTCTATTTTATGAACCATTATTAGGTATACTTGCATATTGCCTATCTTCAAGTAACTATAACAGATATCTCTCATTTAACTATCTTTTTTTCTTTTTTCTGCATGATAATATCCCCCGTAATTTCGGTATCAATCCTTCTTAGACTTCCCAAATAAGATTCAAGCTACTTAGTTATGTTCATCGTACTTCCCTACTTAATATCAAGCTTAATATAACCCAATCTTAGTACTCAACTCCTTCCACTTCCTACTACACTTCCTTTTGTCTTTCATTTTTGAATCTATTTACCTTACAGTTAGTGGATTATTTTTATTTATATTTTTTTTATTGGACTCCCATTAGATTTCCAAGGCATGATACCTTTTGAGTCAATCCATTCGATTAAGGGGTGCTGTTCAATTATGGTTAATGGTGGTACTATGGCTCCTTTTGATACTTACTATTATATGGCTCTCTCATTTTTTTTTTCTTTATAGATATAGTATAGTAGAGTACATTAATTTTTAAAATTGATATCAACTACTATCTTCATATATACTTATTTATCTCGAGTGTTCTATTGCGTTGAATTGTTCAAACACCAAGGGAAACTAATCTTAGCTCCCCCTTTTTTAGTTATATTACAACTCTTAATTTTTTGTAATTTTACATATTTCATATCTTGGCTCTAATTGTGTCATAATTATTCATATCATAAATAAGTTATTAGCTACAAACATTTAATATCCTTGTTGCTTTCAAATCATCGCCTTCTTCTCTCTAAATTCATAGCACTTCACGAGCACTAATCTTTATTAAGGTCGCCATCCCGCCAATTTCTCGCATAGTTGTGGTTGTAGTCCTTCTCATGTTATCTTATTGAGTTATGGTTAGCATCGAGTGGTGATATAATCTTTAGATTATGGCTATTGCCGTATATATTCTCATATAGTGTAATCTTTATGTAGCTATAGCAAATGTGTGACTAATAATTATTTCTGTTCGCTTTGCGATAGGATCCTCTCGATCCTAATATTATTCTACTTTAAACTTTCTTAAGTGACATATAGTTTATTGTGTTACATTTGTTGTATTCACTTATTTTACATCGAACTTATATTATGCAACTTGTAGTACTTAAATCCTACTACTTCCTATAGTGCCTACATGAATCATATTTACCAAGTTAAGAAACTTTCCTCTCTATTCCACAATTTTTAAGTTCCAATTGTTAGAAGAAAAGTTTTTTTTTTTTTTTTCTAGTTCAACTTTTTAATACTCTATATTAGTGCTTACTACATCAGTCCTTTTTCTATTCTGAATTCCATTTTTTTTAGGCCTTTTATAGTAGTACTTTACATGTGCTCTCTACTTTATTCTCTAACTTATCCTTGGAATTATCCCTCCCAATGTTCCATTTGAGGTCACTTATTATTGATCCTTTACATGCGATGCATCTATAATTCTTCTTCTTCTTCTCCAATCTATGTGTTCCATCTACATTGGTCGCATTGCTCCTCTAATTATTACTTTGATACCCTATTTGGCTTAGCACAAATATTAATAGGAATGAGGTTGGCAAATCTCGTCTTATCTTCATCTTGAGCACAAATGAGATGGTCGATAATTTGAATTGACTCAACTTAACTTGACTCAATAAGAATTGGCATAGCTCCTAATCAGCAGACTCATAAAGACAACAGCAAAGACTTGTTACTTGATATGACACGACATTACTTACTCTGACCAATCAAGCCTACCATTTATTACATGACCTTTTCACTTCTCACAATTTGTTAGAAGGATGTAAGTTGAGAGTGGGAAATGAAAAGAAAGCCTCCATTAGTACATGAATTGAGTGGAAGTGGAACTGTTTATAGCTTAGTCTAAAGGCCTCTTTCTTTCCAGAGGGATAACTTGAGGATTTATGACGCTCTAGACTTTGAAGGAAGATGGAAGGATAATTTGATATGGTTTTACGATGTTATTATGATAAGTCAATGGTCAAGACAAGTAAGACAAGTACATATAGGTCCTCAGTCGAACGAAAAGATGAGTCGGAGTTAAAGTGAGAAAGCTCAGGCAGGTTTAATAAATATAAAGCTTACAAGTATCTAAGTCAACTGACTTATGATGAAAACACCCTGTTAAGCAAAGGATGGAACTGGATTCTGAAAATACCCATTAATTGAAGAACCAAAGTTGCATTTGGTGATATTGTGGAAATGAATTATCCTTCGCTAATAATTCGATCAGCAAAGATGCACTAGTTAATGGAGTTTGCTTTCATAATAAATGGTTATCAAACTCACAATTTTGTTTACATTAGAACTTATAGAACAAATAAAATCATATAGATGCAGTTGAATCATAAATTTGTAGAATAATATACTTATGTTTGCACTCTACCACGAGTTTAGATGTAAAAGATTTTGTATATATTTTGATTAGAAAGAACTCCATAAAATTATAAAATTATAAGCTCATAAAATTAAAATTATATGAGTTAACTCATAGTATAACCCTCATGTGTTGTAATGGATATACTGGATCAATCCGGCATAAAAGTTACGTGAATGTCCAGTATTGCAATCTGTTCAGGGATCAATGCTGGTTCTTACTGAATGTGGGCGATCTTTTTCTCTCCTATTAAAGGACTAGATTAACTATAATACGAATTTGTCTTGGGTAGTTTTTCTAGGAGCCCGGTATCCTTTATTGTCTTTTTATTTTTATTTTTGAGTGTTGATCTGGGTTCTTTGGAAGGATTAGAATTATTGGGTTTTCAATAGGCCCTAGGAGCACCTATTTTTAGTGGAGCAAGCGAGACTATTGGTATTGGAATTTTGAAGCTACCGTAACAAGCATTTGGGGTAAGAAGATATGAAATTATTCTTGTATAAAGGCAACCTCTAACCTATAAGTTAGATTAAATTAAACTCTAAAAACTCGTGAGAAGGCGGAGGATGAGAGAATTTCAAGGATCGAAAAGCGGTAGTTTTGCCGACCTGGTCGATAACTTCACAAATTAGTTGGGAGTATTTATTGGAAGAGTACGATACCGGACATTAATTGCAATAGAGTTATTATTGAGGCAGATGCTTTGAAAGTTTATAGTACGTTATTAGCCATTCACATGCCTTTGATAGTTAATTCGCCAATTTCTTGCTTACGAAGATCGCCTCTCTTAATTTGAAGACTGATGTGAACAAAAGGGTACCTGGTCACAATCAATTAAATAATAATAGAGCGATCTTTTTGTAATTTGCATGTAATTAGTGGATATGACAAATCCCTTGTGGATGTGGCTCACCATGCCAAATCAGCTCTCTCTACATAAGTCAATATGATGCATGAGCTAAGCAAAAGTTGTTTGTCACAATCTCATAGATCAGATCAGTAAGAACAAGGAAACTGAGAAGTAGAACTCCACAACGAAGTTGAGAATGGTCTAATGATGTGCAAACATAATAAGAACCTTATTAATAGTCTATTAGGATTAAAACAAAAAGTAACCTAGTCATAAAAAAAAATGTAAAACACATGGCTAGATAGTTAATTTTCTCTTTTCTTAATGGTCAAAATCAGGAAAAAGATATTGATTTGAGGTCTGACTGTTCGTTCTATGTTAAATAAACAATATAAATGGGGAAAAGGAAAAAAAAAGAAAGAAAGAAACAATATTAGATTTATTCACTATTAGAAGGCTTGCCTATGAGAATGCTCTACACAACTTGATTTATCAGGCAGTCAGTTACCATGAAAAGATTAGTACTAGAATAATTTTACCTCAAAATTAGGCTTGTCAAAAGGTACAAGCTTTTTTGTATTTATTACTTAACACCATCCATGTTATAGTTGTTCTTTTCTTTCCCTTTTTTTTTTTTTTGTTTATCAACTATCATGTTATAACTTTGAAAAAAAGAAAAATCTAACCTGATCCGTTTCGATAAAATATTAATATTTATATTATTAAGTTATAATTATTTTAATTTTAATCAACTTAATTAACTAAATTTATGATTTTTTTTCCCTTTAATACCATAACAAGGATCGGACTACAATTATCTTCTTTAAAAAATTCAAACAACAGTATTTTCAAAGGAAAATCACGTAATAATTAGTTGAGTATAAAACTAGCTAGTAATAGCATATAGCAGTTGGCAGATACAATTCCCCTGTTTCTATTACTTTTTACGCTCATACCCAAGTATTCGGTCATTATTTGGGACAGAAGACATTAATATCCCGAAAACATAAATTTAATAGGACATAATTTCTGGCATTTACTCATCCAACAGCCAAGCATATATTCTTCACTGTAATGGGATAGATAAAGCACAAGGGTTGTTGCAATGAATTAAAAGTGTATTTACGCACTGCATTCAAATTGCTCCTTTGCTTATATAATTGAACTGCACCATCATCAGTAGCCGTTGTTGCTTAAAGATGCAACTGAGATGGTTTCAAACAAATTTTATAAAATTTTAACCTGCTCTAATATAATTTAATATTTTTCAAAACCTTATAAAAATCTTATAGAATTTTACCTTTTATTTTCAAAACATGATCTTATAAAGTTTTCGACCATATAAGGATGAGTTTTTATAGAATTTAAAAGACTATAAGAGCATGTTGATATATGGTTTATATGAGATTAAATAAAAAATATAATAGAAAAATTTAAGTAAAATTAAGATTATATATTAATTAACTTATATAATAATAAAAATTGAGAATTAAATGTATTATATAATATAAAATTTGTATATAATATTTATGTTATATAAATTAAAAATAAATATTTTTATTAATATATGTTTTTTTTTTCTTGAGTCGAATTTTTTATCGGGTTTTTTTTTTTTAATCCTAAAACTAAACCCTAAACTCTATAGAGTTTTTTTCGAGTTCGTCGGATGAGTAACCTTTAACGATCCACCCAATTGCATCCCTCCAGCGCACTACGTTTGGATATGAGGAAATGAGAAGAAATTGGCGGAAATCGATAGGAATATGAAAATTTGTCGAAGTACTATTACTTTATCTACTGTGGAAATAGATGTAAATGAAATCTCAATTACAAAATTATTCATTATAATAATATATATATAAACAAGAGTAATTTTACCGAATTCTAGCTTTATTTAACATCATTTCCTTTTGGTTAAACTAATTAAATCAAGCAAATGGAAATATTTTTCTCAATTTCTTCTTGTTTCCTTCCGATATTTTGAAACACAAATCGAAAATCATAAATCTTTCCATCTTCACTCGGTTTCCTTCATTTCTTCAGGTTCGGTTCCATTTTGCTTCTACAAAAAATTGCCAAATATTGTGAAAAATTCTGCCCATATCACTTTTGTATTCCGTCCATCTCCACGTTTATCACCCACAGAACTACATATAATAATTAATTACTAGAAAATCAACATTTTTACTTTTCATTTTTATATTTGTGGCAGGATGTAATTTACGGGATTTATTTAAGCGATTGGCACAATATTTTGGCTCCGGCAAAAGGTATGAACATTATATCCTGGCAAACATTAGTACTAGTCAAGATTAATCATAACGGCAGTGATTAAACATTTACCCATGGGTGAAAAATTCTATGGTTACCATAAAAACAATATATAAACAAATTACCAAAAAAAAAAAAAAAAAAACGTAATCGTTTTGATTTAACGATATAAAAAAAATTAAAATTGGAAAAAATAAGTCTTGTCTAGCGTTCAATTGCACTGGACTCCTGTGCCTGGAGAGAAATTCAGGACTAAAGCAAAACACGAAACATTGAGAGATTTATCAAATATCAATAATATTAACAATGACAACATAGACATACATATATTTTACTAGCATAATTATTTCATCCATGATGTGTGAGTTTAAATAAAAAAATAAAATAAATTACTTTGTCTTCCTAACAAAGAAATTTAACAATGTCCTAAATAGTACAAATCTGCACTATACTTTTCTTTTCTTTACACCAAAATCCCTACAAGCTTGACTTCACTCAATATTGGGAAAAAAAAAAAAGAAAAAGAAAAAACAGGCAAAATTCAGTGTAGAAAAATCTAGGCAAACATGAACTATATCGTAAAATTGGGATGCTAGGTCGATCCAATTTTACTATATAGGGATTATTTAATGACTATAATCTCAATCTCATCAAACATACATGTCTACAAACCTCAACAGCTAAGAAACAATTTTACTATATAGTAAATTCGGATTATTTAATGACTAAACTCTCAATCCCATCAAACATACATGTGTACAAACCTCAACAACTAAGAAACAGTATACATATGGTCTAATCTAAACTAAAATTGAGATTTCATTCTCGTATCACTTGTTATGCAATGGATTTGGCCCTGTAGGTACCTTTCTTTTCTCTGTGGCAAACTCTTCAATATCTTCTTGGTGCGACATCATCATATCATTCTCCAGGGTTGTCGTAGAAGGAGAAGAGAAACTCCATGATCGAATTGCATGAACACGGATGATACAGATATTATTCCTAGGAGCACAAAGAATAAGGAAGAGGGCTAAGAGAAAGTGAATAGGTTTCATTTTCAGTGTCTCTCTCGGACTCTGGAGCATGTTTGAAAGAGATGGAAAGAGAAAAATACAAAAGCTTGTTTTCTCTTGGGGTTAGGCTTGGTACTTTGTGTTTTATATATTGGACACATGGTTTAAAAGAACTTCAAATTAAAAAAAAAAAGAAAAAGAAAGAAATAAAATAGTTATGTCTGCATTGAAGATTGATGTGCCATATAACTTATAATTTATATCATGTCGACTGAAAATTTATAATAACCAACTACAAATAGTGTGATGTATAGCTTGGAATGGTACGGGCAAAAAATACTGATTTTATGTTACGTCCTGATCATGTATTTAAGAGTTTGTAGTTTGTATATGGGTGTCTACTGGTCCATAATATAAGTATACATTTGTATGTATGTACGTGTGTATATATATAGAGAGATATATATGTATATAATGAGGTTTATTGATAATTAGGCATATAAGTTTCCACAAGAGTAATGATAAAACGATGAGAAAAGATGTTGATGAAATTTATCCAAAATTTGAAATTGATCAATAGTATTATCATAACATCTTCATTAAATATATAATTTTTAATGGTTTATCGTTTTTCTTGTCTGCACATCAAGAACCACCAATAGTTGATCTTAATATCTTTCCTTATGCCTTAGGAGATGCACGAGGAAACGCGTCTTGCATGTGCTCTAAAGATCCAACTTTAAAACATTTGCCATATGGCATACTTTCGGTACATAGTATATACAAACGATTCCTAATGTTAAATAGCATATAACATACACATTATTTATAATTGAATCTTTATGTATTTAGTTCACATAAGATTTTTTTTTTTTTTTTTTTGTAAAACAAATTGTAACAATCGAATGAAGAAAATTGAATGAAACTTATAAGATCAAAGGAAAGAGTCAAATTATTCAAGAGAATAAGAGATATCACGAGTTGTAGATGTAAAATTGTATATTGAAATGTGTTAGTTAAAATTGTTGTGTACAAGTGCTCTTGTATACATACTATATACAACACACATGAAAAGCACATGAGATAAATACACTAGACTGACTATACAAACAAATAGAAATGCCAACACACTACCCCACCCCATACCCCACCATCCCCTCTTCTGAACTTGGAATAAACATAATAATCTAGTTGAAAAACTTGAATAGGTTTAGTCATACAATCAACAAACTACGATGTAGAAGGAACATGGAGAATTTGAAGAAATGCAAACTTAATATGGTCGCATGTAAAATTTATGTTGATTTCTATGTGCTTGGTGCTCCTATGAGAGCAAGGGTTCTCAACAATTTGCTTAGTAAAGCTACTATTAGAGAATAGAGGCATAGGTAGTGAAATAGCATCAGATTCTTAATAGTCAAAGCAATGTTTCAATATTTTAATTCAATAGAGGATGTAGACATTGTTGTTTTTTTTTTTTCCCAAGAATCAAGGAAAGAACCAAGAAAAACACAAAAACTAGTTAAAGAATTTTTATCAACCTTGCAAGCTCCCCAATCTCCTTCCGCATAACCATGAAGTTGAAAAGAGGAGAACAAAGAATAAAACAATCCTCTATGCAAGATCCCTTTAACATATTTCAAGACATGGAAAGTAGCCAATAAATAAAGTCTTCTAGGACATGATATAAACAGGCTCAATTGTTGAATAGCAAAACATAAATCTAGTCTTGTCAGTGTAAGACAAAGTAAGCACCCAACTAAGCAATGATACAAGGATAGGTCTGCTAATACCTCACCTGAGTGTGAATTAAGATACAGATGCGTTGGAAAAGAAACTGAATAAGGCTTTGCACATATGAGCCCCAATCTTTCAAGATATCTAAAGTGAATTTTCTATAATTTAATAAAAATCTAGTAGGGGTCCTACAAGTCTCAATCTCTAATAAAAATTGTAGTGAAGGTTGTGTGAAGAGAGTGCTTAACTATAGATAAATCATCCAAATCATCCCCGACTAGTAGGACATCATCAACACAAACCAATATTGCAATAAAACCATGTGATGTATGTTTTGTAAATAGTGGGTAGCCATTTTTTGATTGAAGAAAACTATGTGAAACTAAGTGTCTTGTGAATTCCTTATTCTACTACCTTGAGGCCTATTTGAGGCTATATAATGATTAAGTTAATTTGCTAACTTGACTTGAATGAGCTGTAAAATAACCTTTAGGACGGTTCATATAAATCTTTTCATCAATAAATCTGTGATAAAAAAAAAAAGTATTAATGACATTTAGTTAGTGCACATGCTCACCTTTAATTGTAGCTAGAGCAAGCAAAAGTCTTACTGTAATGAGTTTTGCTACAACTGAAAATATATGTGTATAATCCATACCCTTTAGTTGACTCTACCCTTTAGTAACCAAGCAAGCTTTATATCGTTCTATTGAACAATCAAATTTATACTTAAATTTGAAAACCCATTTACATCCAATGGCCTTCTTTCTTGGAGATGAAAAGGTCAATTCCTAACCATTATTAGAATCCGAAGCTAATAACTCTTGTTGCATTACTTTAACCTATTTAGGATCATCCTTAGCTTCATGATAAGTAATATGCTCATGAATTATAAAAACACTAGCTAAAGACTTAACATACACGTTTGGGTATGAGGAAAAGGAATCAAATGAAAACAATGGGTACACAGTATGGAAAGAAGAAGGAATAGAGTAGTTGTGATGGACATCATGCACAAAATCACTTAATTAGGTTTCATGTCTTCCTTTCCCTATTTGAAGTTCGAACTATTGGTGGCTATTTGGAAACAAATAAATTGTCATCGACTTTGAATGACTGGGAAAGATGATTGGCCATATCAAAAGGAGATGAGGATGTATGAACAGATGAATGCAATGAACCAAAGGTGAAGGATTCTTTAAAATCAGAATCTTGCACACAAAACAAGATTGTTTTGTCAACTGATAGGAATTGGGTGTTTGTAAGGATTTTTTGAAAGGAAAGATGTCTTCTTTGAAAAGAACATTTCAACTAACAAATATTTTGTGTGAATCCAAATCAGATAACTTGTATCCTTTTTGCCCACAGGGATATTTAGGAATATACATCTTCTACTTTTTAGATCAGATTTATCTCAACAGTTTTTAATAGAGGTAGCATTGCATAGACATCCAAACACTCTAAGATCATGATAAGTTGGTGGTTTATTATAAAAAAGCTGATATAGTATTTTCCAATTTTAGATTTGTGATGGCATACGATTAACGTTTGTTGTAGCAGCTAACACAAAATTCTCCCCAAAAGTAATTAGGAAGATTGGCTTGGAAACAAAATACTTTTGCCGTGTCTAATAAATGTCTATGCTTTCTTTGAACCACCCCATTTTGTTGAGGAGTGTCACTGACACTCTTTGATGGAAAATACCAAGATCATTGAACAATTTTTGGGAGTCTTGTGAAACAAATTCTACCTCATTATCAGTCTTAACATATTTGGGTATGCAATAAAAATTGTTTTTAAAATGGGCTAAAAACTTAGCTAGAATGGAGAAGGTTTGAGATTTGTATTTTAATAAGAATGTCCATGTACACTTAAAGAAGTCATCTACTAAAGAAAATTTTCTCACTAAAAATAGAAGGTTTATTAAATGTTCCCCATATATCCCTATGAAGCAACTTAAAAGATGGAAGAAGCACTAGAAGAATTAGAAGCAAAAGTTTAATGATAAAATTTTGCAATTATACATGTGTCCCAAGTTAAGTTTGAGTTTTTACAATCTTTATACTCATCTAAATGAAACAAAGAGGACAAGAAAGTATGCCTAAGTTTTTTGTGAAACAAATCTATAGGCACTTTATTATCGATTAATATGTAACTTCACGATATAAAGTCCAGACATAGCATCGATATGAGCAATGGGTTATTTATTCTAGTCCTCTACAATATAAGTTTAGCAATAAAAAAAAAATGGTCAAACTATTTTGTTTTAATAGTATACTAATGGATAATATATTGAACTAAAACTAGAGTAATAAAAGAACATGCTTTGGAATTGTGTGGTTGTTAATTGGAACATTACCAATAACATGAACTAGCTTTACGTGACCATTAAGTAATCTTGTTTTTATTGGCTCTTATATGGTTTGTTCATCAAGTAAAAGGAATGGAAAAGGAGTAATATGGTTAGAGGTGCTCAAGTCTACAGTCTATATCAAAATGTGTAGCTAAAGATAAGGTGTTACCTGTAAAGTTCACAACACCTGCTTGATCTGGTTGCTTTTCTTAGAAATGAGTATCCTTCAAAGCCTTCACAACTTTTGACAAATTCTACACACAAGATCTATATCAATATTAGTAATAAGAAATCGATTATCATAGTAATTAGATGGAGTATCGACAACATTAGTATTTAATTGGAATAGAATAGCAATTGCTGCTACCATGCCACTATTCCTTCCACTTGACTTAGAACTTTTATACCAATCCAAAAATCCAACCAATTCAAAGAATCTATCTATTGAGTGTCCTTGTTTTTTTACAAAGCACGCATACCAACTTATTGTAATTGGAAGCAATACTTATCTATTTTTGTTTTTCAACTTAACAAAGCAAGTAATATGCTTTACTCATTGTTGGAAGAGGGTGCATGGAAATGATTCGATTGCTTATATATCATAAGACTTATTCAAACCTTGTGAGAAACTAGATTGACTTATTTCTATTTTCTATACTCTGTAATTTCACTTTCAAATCACAACTTCATCCTTGAAAAGCACCACAAGTACAAATTGGATTCTCTCTCAAACTTCTTAACTCATCCCAAAGCTTCTTCAATTTATTGAAATACGTAGTTACACTTAAATTTCCTTGTTTTATATTTGAGATTTCCAATTGCAATTGATAAATCGGTGACCCATTGTGGTGTACATAAGAGTAGAGTTATCATTAGGTTCTACTACAACTAAAATGTGTCTCATCGAGATATCAAAGAAAAGGTAGGTAGAAAGGGATTCAAACTCAATAGCTATGTGATGTTACTCTACGAATATGATTCACCAGAGAGCACAACACAACTTAATCTCTGACTTGATATGACTCACAAATAGAAGGCTAAGGTCCACTCGCTTTTAGCCTCAAGCTACCAACATGATTAGATAAGAGTATATAAACAACTTAGTGAAAATGTCTCACAAAAAGAAGAATATTCATATATGATATATGATGTAATAGATAATTTAGCTTTATAAGAGAAAAAATTATTTGTAATAAGTCCTTAGGGCAATATGAATTACCAAAGGGATAACATATAAATGTGAGATCCCAATATATACTCAAAAGGGTAAATAAGAAAAATGAGACAAAAGGACTATAGTAAAATGTTAGAAATAGGTAAACACATGTGAGGACGTCGTTGGTGCCATACTCTAGTAAGGAGATTCCCTAAGGCCAAGCTATTCTAAAGTAGGAACAACTCAACAAGGAGATGCTTGGACCTCTGTAGGTAGATTCTTAACAGATAATCAGATGGTGCATGGAGACCTTGAGTAAGGACCTCAATATGTAATGAATTGAGCCATGGGCTGTCTTGGTATTAGGACTCATTCTCGATCGACTGTAAGGTCAGCATACACTTAGTTAGCTCTAGAGACCTTAGAGTCAACCTTAAGTAAGGGGTCTCAAGATTGGTAGTCAATCACATTGACTATCCTAAACCTTTCACATACATCATCCCATAACTCTTTTGTGGATGCAACATACATAAATGCTTAAGAAAGCTCTTTTGTCATGAAATTGAGTAACTAACATTTTATAATAAAATAATTATGAATCCATTTTTTATTATCCAAATCATTATCATCAGGTTTTGAGATAGTTCTTTTGATGAATCCCAATTTTCTTTAGCACTTAAGGCAAGCCTAATTGAACAACTCCAACCATGAAAATTCCTTTTGTTGAAGATTAAATTTGCTATCAATAGTCTTGGATCATTCGGTCTAGACAAATAATACGGATCCATATGTATTATCTAATGATGTAATCATAGTTTCTGACATAGTACTCAATGAAGCAAGAAACTCTCACTAGCAAACAATGATACCAAAGATGTTGATACTGCTCTAATACTATGTAAAACAAATTGTAACAATTGAATGAAACTTATAGGATGAAGTAGAAGAGTCAAACTATTCAAGATAACCAGAGGTATTACGAATTACAAATGTAAAAGTGTGTATTGAAATGTGTTAGTCAAAATTGTTAAATACAGGTGCTCTTTTATATATACTATCTACAATATACATAACAAGCACGTAAGATAAATACACTAGAATAAATAAATAAACAAACAAAAATGTTTAACTTTTTTATCATTTTGTGTTATATTATATTTATTAAGGTTGACAATTTTTGACAAAACCCAACGATAAGAATACAATGTGGCTAAAAAAAACAAGACAACAAAATAACACAAGACATAACAAGGGTTAATTAGTGGTTGTTGTAATTCAAAGGGTAATCAATTAGGAAGACTAGGGTATAAAAAAACATTGAATGAGTGGCACACAATGATAGTTAGGGTATGTGATGATGGTGGCGTGCAATATTGGATGAATGATGGTAATGCTTATGCTTAGCAAAAAAATTGAGGGCTTACATTAGTAGTGAATATGTCAAGGCTTTTATAGCTTCTTAGCCACCTCCAAAAATTATTTTAGTTACACACTTCGTTAATGAAGTTTATGTGTACTTTTATAAGATATCATACAACAATATTTTTAAAATAAAATCTTCCTTTTGGCTCAACGTTGTGGTGAAATTTGTTAGGGAACTTAGCATATATATCCTCATGTACATATCTTAGTGAAATTTGTTAGGGAACTTAAGATGCATATAATCATGTACTTGTCTTAATATCTTATTTTATGAAAAGAGTTGTGAAAGCATCATCAAAAGAGAACGGTTTCAAAATCATTTAACTTTTCCTATTGTATTGAAATTTTATAACATAACCATATTATATTTAAGATAAATTTCATGTTTGATTATTTTGATTGTAAAAATTATAGATTTTCTTATTAAATAAACTTAACTAATACCATTTAGATATTCAATGATGACCCCTTCACTTTTTCCTCAAGTGCTGCTCCTCTAAACGGTTATAAAACTTCTAATACCAACTACAAATAAAATGAAGACTTGTATTTAACAATTCAACAATCTATTGATATATAGTAAGCTTTAGCACTTAGCTTACATTGATATGTAAGAAAAACTATAACATGTCAAATGTGCTAAACTTGATAATAATTTAAATTTACATGCGACTAATAGTTTCAATTGCCAAAATCTAAATGATTAGACAAAATTATTTAGAATGAGATATAAAGTTTTCAATTGTTGGATTCATAATATAATAATAATTTGTTAAGATTGCTCCTCTTATTTAAATATCTTTTTGGAGGTTAAGATATTAATTTGAATTCCTTACATCAAATGGACTCTTAAAGCTTATTCCTATGCACCATGATTTTTATTTTTTTTTTTATTAATGTGTCCTTTGCATTCTTCTTATAAAGTTTTTTCTATTATAACTGCCAATCAATTTGGACTACTAGTGAATAAGATGATTCAACATTGATTATGGACCTTTATATATACTAGATTCATTGGACCCCTTTGTCTATCACCTATTATTAGTGTATGAGAGCCTACTAAGACTGCTTATTTTCTATCCTTAATCTCTTATGACTTCATCTCTCTTGCTAAGGATACCATTGAGTAGAATATTATAAGATAGTTGACTCATCTAATTGATAATTGTCATATAGGGTTTTAGAACAGGTTTTGTATCTTGTTTCAAAACCTTATATGGTTTCAGATTAGATTTCAAGACTAAATTAGAACTCTGACATTATTTGGATGATGTTGAAATAACAGCTTGAACATTATTTGTTTTTCTATTAACTATCAATTTTTACACTTTGATATCAAAAGTATTTTATATTATACTCAATTAAATTTTTATTTACTATATCTTTATCTATTGGAAGATATTGCATAAACCAAAAACTTTAAATTTCAAATGTAAAATTAAAAAAGTGATCTTAGTAATGTCTCATTGGTATTTGCATAGGTGTTAGAACATACCTTGTCCTCTTAGAAAGAAAAACCAAAAAGAATATTTTAATCTAATGAAAAACTATGTTACATTTTTTCGCTATTTATAAGGTTACATAAGATACAATGAATTGAAAATATAATTGTAAAAGATTAGCAAATATATACATTCATTAGCAAATCTTGAGGATTTGTGATGATTCCTTATCACGTACATTCGTTGTCAAGATTTGTTGTCATCATTCAAATCTAAAGATTTGTTGCCATCTCTAATAGTTCCTTGCAAACAAATAGGGAGATCACATACCATGCATTTAGATTTCAAAAATTGAAACTAATTAGCAGAAAGACCTTTGATGAAGACATCAGCTACTTGGTCAAAAGTAGAGATAAACTTAATTTGAATGTCTCAATTTAGTAACTTTTTCATGAATAAAGTGATAATCAACTTCAATATGGTTTTTATAGGCATGAAAAATGGGATTAGCAACAAGTGCATTGGCACTAATATTGTCACACCATATTAATGGAGAGGACGATTGTGCCACATGAAGATCTTTAAGAAGCATTCGAATATAATATAATTCAGCTACTGTATGAGCAAGAACATGGTATTCAGCTTTTGTACTAGATTGAGAGACAACAACCTGCTTCTTAGCACACTAAGATATAAGAGATGAACCATAAAAGACACCATAACCAATAGTAGATCATTAATTAGTTAGATCCCTAGCTCAATCGGAATCACTCTAGACTTGTAATATATTTGATCCCTTTGCATAATAGAAACCATGATAAATGGTTCCTTTCAAGTAACATAAGACATGCTTAGCAGTCGCCTAATGTTTAGAGGTGGGAGCATGTAAAAATTGACATAATTGATTGACAATAAATGAAATCTCAATGCATGCTAAAGTACAATACTATAAGGTACTTATAATACTATGATATTCAAAAGCATTATCAAGAGGATCACCATCAGTAGAGCTAAGTTTAGTACTAGATGCACATAGCGCATTGTATGGTTCAGAACCAATCACGCGAGCGCAATGTAGAAGTTCAATAATGTATTTACTTTGTCAAAGATGTAAACCATACTTATCACGTGTAGCTTGAATACCAAGACAGTATGATAAAGGACTAAGATCCTTCAAAGCAAACTCATCCTTTAACTTATTGATAAGAGAAAAGATCAAGAAAGTGTGAGCACCTATAATGAACAAATCATCAACGTAGATAAGAATATATAAATGAATGGTATCACAATGAAACATAAAAAGATATATATCAAGTTGAGAAGCCTAAAAGCCAAGATCAAGTAAGGAATGAGACAGTTTCGTATCCTATGCTCGAGGTGCCTGCTTGAGGCCATATGATGCCTTATTAAGCCTATGCACATGATTAAGATAATGAGAATTCACAAAACCCTCTAGTTGCTCAATGTATACCTCTTCTTGTAAAACACCATGTAAAAAGGTATTATAGACATCTAATTGATGAATATGTCATCTATAATTAATTGCTAGAGCCAAAATTAATCTCATAGTAGCTGGTTTAATAACAGGACTAAATGTATCGAAAAAATCAACACCACTAATTTGCTCAAACCCTTTGACAATAATTCGTGCCTTATAGTGCTCTATGCTATCATCAGCTCAATATTTAACCTTAAACACCCACTTAGTTTTTATAATGTTATAATTAGGTGGATTGGGACAAAAAGTCTATGTCTTGTTAAGTACAAAAGCATTAAATTCTTGTTTCATGACATTACTACACTCCTTAGATTAACAAGCTTGTTTGTATGTAGTAGGTTCTATAATTAGAGTAACATAATGAAAAGCTATAAGTGAATATCTAGTGGTGTAAAACAATTGAAAGTCAAAGAAGTTTTTGGGAGGAAGAAACCCTATTTGGCTTCGAGTGACCATGTGATGATAGGTTGGAGAAGGTTGTAGAGGGGATGTAAATGGAGGTAGATTAGTTTATTCTACTAGTGCAAGTGTGAGGAGTTTGGTGTGAAGGAAGTGTTTTCATGTGTATTGCTCAAAGAGGAAAAAATATCAAGTGGAGGTAAAGAAAAAGGAGTAATAGTACTTACTATGGATTCAATTGGAGGTGCACCATGGTGGGAAAAGGACTACTCTCAAGCTAGAAAAGTATTCTAATCTAATACTACATTCCAAGAGATGTAGATCTCATTGGACAAAGGATCAAACACTTGTATCCTTTTTGGTTTGGTGAATACCTAAGAAAAATGCATCTTTTATTTCAAAAGGCAATTTTGTTATGAATGTAAGGTCATAAAAGTAGATAACAAGCATAACAAAGAATTCTCAAACTTGAATAATTTGGAGCCGTATTGAATAATTTGTGATATGGAGAATTGTTGTGAAGAACAATAGTAGACAATCTATTTATAAGATAAAGTGTTGTAAAAAAGGCTTCAACCCAGAAAATAGAAGAGAGACCAAAGTGTGCTAATAATGACAAACCAATTTCCATTATATGTTTATACTTCCTCTCTATAATGCCATTTTGTCGAGAGATATAAGGACAAGTGAACTTATGCAAAATGCCATTTAAAGCAACATAGTCATGAAAGAAAATAGACATGTATTCATTATTATTATCAGTCATGAGTTGCTTGATACGAGTAGAAAACAAATTTTCAGTCAAAGTTCGAAATTTAACAAAGTAAGAAAACACTTCTGACTTATTGAAAAGAGGATATATACACCTAAATCTAGTGTAGTCATCAACAAAGATAATGTAATATCGATGACCACTTTGTGCTTTAATAAGAGAAACCAATACATTAGAATGAATTAATTCTAGAAGACATGTAGACTCATGAGTAGATCTATTAAAAGCTAATTGTTTAGCTTTTCCTTATTGACATGAATGACAAACAAAATCAAATTTAGAAGAGCCTTGAATGGAAAAAATAGAAGTAGAGATAACATGTCTCATGATATTTAAAGATGGATGACCAAGTTAAGCATGCCAAATTAGTAGTGACGCTTTCACACCCAAGAGAGCAACCTTAAAACAAGTAATATTGAGAGATACTTTATTCACTCAAATAGGATACAATCCTCCTTTACTTGACCCCTCCAATAGTGTTTGTCCTGTACTATTGTCCTTAACAAAACAAAAATGAGAAGATATAAGTATGAAGAAGCAATTATTATCTCAACAAAAACAATTAATAGAAAGAAGGTTAGTTATGGCCATGAGGCAATGAAGCATATTATGAAAGTAAAGGGGATAATTTGATTTAGAAATGAAAGAGAGGGAACCCTTATTTTTTATTAGAAGACTAGAACCATTGCCTATAGCCACCATGTCATTTCCATCATAACTTTCAGTAAGTATAAGATTACTTAGATCATTAGCGATATGTTAATTTGCATCGTTATGTCCATACCATGTGTTATTCTCTACTCCTCCAGTGTTAGAGTGAGCAACCGTGGCATAGAGTTGCTATAGAAGATGTCGACCTTGAAAGCTAAAATCCATTTGTTTGAAACAATCTAATGCTTGATGATTAGATCTTTTGCAAATTTGACATAGGGCTTTTAGATTGCATCAAAGACATGTTCAGGAATCTTATTGATATCAACCCCAGTGTGCTTAGAATGACTTCTTTGTTTATGATGAGGAGAAGACTTAAAATTTTTTGATCCACCATAAGAATGATGACTTTTGGCCATCATAACAAAAGTATAACAAAAGTAGGTTAATCATTAGAAACCATAGGATTTTGTTGTTCGAAGGTAAGCTCATATGACAATAGTTCTGATTGAAAATCATCAAAGCTCATTGTTTTGTCATGATGAGCAAATTGACATGAGGTAATAAAAGTGAGATAGGAATTATTTAACCTCAAAAGACCATAGGTTATGAGATCATCTTTCTCAAGTGGTTTGCCAACAGTAGCTAATTGATCTATATATGATTTAACAAGTTACAGATAATCAACACAAGTTCTCCCTTCTTGCTTAAGGGATTGAAGTTATTTCTTAAGGTGGTTTATCTAAGAGTGAGATTGAGAGGCACAATGGCTTTGAAGGGCTTGCCAAACTTGCCTCAATATAGAAAGTCCATAAAGAGTGGAAAGGACATTTAGTGAGAGTAGAATTTAACCAACTTAAAACAAATTGCTCTTTCTTCTCCCATAAAGAATAAGTCGAGTTAAGCTCCTTTTTATCATCTTATAAATACTTAGTTGGGCATGGTTCGTTACCATCCACAAAACCTAACAAATTATAGCTTCTTAACGCTGGAGTGAATTGGGAAACCCAAACCAAATAATTTTAGCCATTTAGGCGAATCGACACAATATTTGGTGAGACAAAACTAGAGTTTTGAGAAGCCACAAAAACAAATGAAAAGTAAAACACAATCAAGGATAGCATAAGTCAAAGGCTCTGATACCAATAAAGAAAAACCAAAATGAATATTTTGAGCCAATGAAAAGACTATATTACATTTCCTACTATTTATAAGGTTACATAAGATATAATGAATTGATAATATAATTGTAAAAAATTACAAAAATATTATAGCAAATATATACATTCATTAGCAAATCTTGAGGACTTGTGATGATTTATTATCATGTACATTCATTGTCGAGATTTGTTGTTATCATCCAATTATGAAGATTTCTTGCCATCTCTAACACTTTCCTCATATATTAAGTGCGTAAAATATACAATATGATTCAGCTTCACAATTAGTATCTTGTAAAAGGCATAAATAGGGGCTGCAAGTGTACAATCCCATACCAAAAACCACAAATATTTGGAGAGAGACATTCAAATTTTCGGTTGGAACCCCTTTTAGCAAGAATAAGACATAATAATATTTTCTTTTCACTTCTTTTTTGTATCTTTTTATTTTAGTATCTAAACTTACTTAAATTACTTTATTTCAGTGTTTCTGCCCAAAAAGTAATCAACGTGGAGTTTCAATAAAGTTTCGCATTGCCTTCTAAGCACGCAATAGCAACCTTCAAATTATCACTTTTATTTTTAGGGACAAACACTAAAAGGAGGGGGGAAATTAAAGAGGGGAAAAAAGAAAAGCTTTAATATCTCCTGGTATATTAATCTTCTATTTCTTTCTTTCTTTCTTGTTTTTTTATTTTTATTTTGTTTGTTTGTCTGATTACATTTTCTTTCCATCGATTTACTTTCTACCTCTCAAATGCAACTATTATAGGTGTGTTTATTCTAAATTTTATCAATAATTCATAGAACAGGTGTTTAGATTTTCAAAATTTTACGATATAAATTTATTTCAATTAAGTGTATGAACTTTTTCCGTACATTGTAGGCTTATTTTATGGTGTCTCATAATTATCTGAAATTTTAGATTACGCAATTTAGAGTATTATTTTATTTTATTTTTTTAGTCTCAAAGACACCAAAATTTGGAGTTCTGAAAAGCTTAATTTAAACAATAAATGCAGAGATATGGAAGTTCGAACACAACCTCTCTAAACTTCTTCTCTTCCTCTATCACTTTAAAATTGTGGATCCATCACCAGTGATCTCAACATCTCTAGCTAAGTACATATTCTTGGATTTGCTACTTTTTTTACCGTTTCCACCATCATCGATATATCCCTATTACATATCCATTACCATAAGTTGACTTTTACAGCTTCAGTTGGATTAAGGATTGTGATGATTGGATTGATATTATTTACTCAGCGATATTTGGTTAAGCAGTTTCATTTCATGTGTATATATAACTTTTCTTTTTCTTTTTTTGTTTCCGTTCTCTATGTAGGATTTATTTATTTGGGTGAGTTTTATGATTTTAGCGAAAATGATGGTATCCTTATGAGGGATCTGTCATACTCATCTATTCATTGGATTTTATATCACACTAATTAGTGAAAGAAAGGGGTGGAAAAAGAAAAAGTTTTTGCCCCAGTCTTTCCATAATGCGCTTAGTCTCTGAACAATTAGATAAGAAATTCCCAACATGACATCATATATTGACTTTCTTTCATAGTATGCAACCCACCATACGGGCAAATTAACATCATTCTACCACTTTTGGGTAATGTAATCATCCTCTACATGATTACATGCACCTGCATATCCCATTTGCTCCTTGCAAGTGCAATTAAGCGTGAATGAGAATCTCAGTCCAATCAGAAAAGTTTCACCAGTATATATGGAAATGAATCTTCTTCATTTATTTTTTTTAATTTCCCTCCATTTATTTTTGAAATGTTATCATATATAATTAATCGCTGAGATTACATAAAATATGATAATATCATTATGACATTACATAATATTTTAAAAATATAAATAATCTCAATTACTGATTTGTAAATTGAGAAAAATTAAGAGAATAGTAAATAAAGAGGATCGAAATCCATTGTATATATAACATGTGGTGAGTGAATACCAACAAAATTCAAATATATGATAGTGGTAGTTGATAATTTTTTAAAAATATCCAAATACTATTACTATTTACTCACAACTTATACACATGGTGAATAATAAGCGTTAATATTTTTTATCCACAATAGGAACTAATTTTCAAGCTTGCTTCTTATGTTATAGGTATGGTGTGAAGTGAAACTTAAAACATTAATTTTGATAATAAGCAGGAATGCTGCCGGACATTTTCCTTTTTAGTGAAGCAGTAATATATCATGTGATGGAGATTACCAATTCTAGTATAATGATTAGTTTTGTTTTTCTCCAAATAAATAATATAATCTTTCGATATTTCTTTTACGTCGAAGTAGTTTTAAATATTAATTTTGCTAAGCTATTCCTGACATTTATCCCACCATCCAAAACTGAAAGTGGAACTGGTTCGATCCGTTAATAGACGCTGGTGCACTTGTCAGATTATCTGTATCCTTGGTTCTGGATGTGAAAACCTGGATAAAGAGGTTTGAAGGAACGAAGTGAAATCCTTAATTAAATACCAGTCTTCAAGTACCAAGAAATAAATATCAAGTTTTTTAAGAACTAAGTAGGCAGTGGACAGGTCTTTCATAAACTTCAGTAAATTTAACATCTTACATGGATTAATTAGTAATGCACAAGTATTGGTATAATATTGACATGTGACGGTTTTCGTCCAAGAGAAATGGTAGATTATCATAGAATTATTTATACTATATTTTCATTATTGGTACTTATTTACTTCTTATGTGACATGTTATTGGTGCCGATAAATCTTTTTTTGCCTTAATATAGCTCGTTCCTTATGGTATTTAAGTGATATTCATGGATTTTTTTATGGAATAAAAATAGTTTTAATGGTGTAAGAAAATATCATCCTTACGCTTTGTTGTGTTATACAATATAAAAGTAAATAAATAAATAGGAAAGTGTAAATTTTTTTCTTTAATCTCTTAATAAGTGCTTGTGAGAACCTTTTTTATACGCTGTTTTCGATCCTTTTTCAATAGCCATGGAGTCAACAGGCATTTTAATTATATGACGTAGATAAAATTCATTGGGTCAAAAGCTTATGATTTTTTCAACTTTAGTAGGGTCATTAAGTGACCCTACTTAGACATATAGCACCATCTTTGATTTGAACACCACACAGGGTACCAATGGAATGAAGGTCGATGCGTAGGAAATATAATGATAAAATAAAATATGAAAATGAATTATATAGCTTCCACAAACTTTAGCATCTTACAGAAATAATCTTCTTCAGAATTCAAGTATGTGTATTAGTTCGTCTTTCTCAACAGCATTCTCATCTTTATCTGGAAATCCCCAGAGATGCGACAGATGCACCTGAATTCTTAAGTGAAAAATCAAGAGTTTAGATTCTCTCGATCTATATTCTTTTAATTTGATAGTATTGAACCAAATAAAACTTTTTGTCATCTTGTTCTGAACAAAAAAGATTCTACAGTATTAAAATAAAAAAAAACCTCACAAATTTGAATCATATATTTGATAGTGCAAAAATCTATTTCAAAAAGTATAAAATAAATATATCTTTAAAATTTTAAAAATAATTCTACACTTAATTTCTAAATCACAATATTTAATTTTATTATAATTTATGTTATGAATAATTACATTTTTTAATTTTAAATCATATTAATTTATGTATAATATTATGTATATCAAACATAGTATAATAAGGATGTACTGTTTTATACTAGTCATACTGTGCTATTCAATTTTTCTTGTCCTATTCTATTTTAGTAATCAAATGCTACCTAACTATTGTCACAAATGATTGAGATCATAAAAAAGAAAATGACGTTAAAAATATATTCTATATATACTTGTAAATAAGTCGGTTCCATTGATGGCAGCCCTTTAAGCCCATAGCTAGGTCCACTTATCTCTTATGCCAAATTGCATGATGGATAGCCCAAATGATTTAGACTTTATGCAATAGAACAATCCCTTCGAGACTATAAGGTTTGACCTCCTAATATATCAAACTTACGTGGTTAAGTGGTTGGCACCATAACATGGTCTATATAGACAAGGTCTAAGCAAAGAAATACCTAGATGTTTTTTATGTATGTATCATGTTTGAACAACAACTCTCATTGTTTCGCTTGATTCAATCTTTAGTCGGTATTTGGGGGGGGGTGGGGGGGGGGGGGGGATGTGGGTGTGGGGGGGGGTTCCATAAAGATTTTGGTG